>OU015500.1:26059274-26229274 GCA_907164885.2 Dolomedes plantarius | reverse complement strand
AATTCTTTTTCAGTTAATTTTGTTTTGTAGACTGGTACAGTCATCTATCGGCCAGGACGCGAACGAAAAGTTAAACGCAAGTTAACTTTCAATTAACTTCATTTTCTTTCAAGTTGATGGGATAATTCATCAAAAAATTTTAAAAAGTATTTATTAATACACAGAATTGTCAAGTTTATATGATTCAACAGAAAATTTAAAAACATGGTATATAAAAAGTTCTTTTTATCTTGTAATTATTATTTTTGGTGTGTTTATTCTACTGAAACAATGGATTAATCAAAATTATATTGACAAAGTGGGAATAATACATGCATAAATATATTTCGTTAGAAATTCGTTTCATATATTTCATGTGACGTATTATGTATATATGTATATATATATATATATATATATATACATACACACACACACACATACATATATATATATATAATAAGCCAGTCCAACTCACTAACAGCAGAGTAATATGCGATTACTCTATTTATAGTTCGAACTCTATTTTTGGTTTGTAAATTCCCTCCTTTCTCCCCTCTCAGCTTTTTTCTTGGGGAAAAGTTTCACTTTTCGTCTCTCCCGAGCTTACTTACACTAACTACCACGGCTAAAGGAGTCTCACTCCAAAAAAACTTTTTGCCCTCTCGATACGCAATTCGTAGCAGCGTTCTTAAACATCCACTTCCTCATATTTCAACCGCACTGTTAAGTCAAAACGGAAGCGCCACTTCCCAAAACCGCAGAAGCTCCGCTGACCACGCGGTTGACATACAACACTGCGAAGGACGCGTTTTGTTTTAATGCGATTCATCGAAATGATGTCAATGCGGATACGCCGCTCTCGGAAAATGACATCAGTGTGACTCGTGCTACTTAACTGATTGATAAAGAGGGAATCTATTAGACAGAAGTCAAGCTGACTGGCACCGTGAGTGGCACACGATTGATAATGGGCCGATAATAAATGGTAACAAGAGTGACAATAAAGGCGATACAACGGATTGCCGATGTCTGGGCTGATTTATCGACCATTAGTATTCATATTTAGAGGAATGGCCTGTGTTTTCTTATCCGGGTATTCATTTCGGTCAGCGTTGAATTTAGGTACTTTATTTAAAGTATTCATACGTTCACATTTCCTATTTTGCCGAAAATAAAAAGCGAAGTATTCTATATGTAAGCTAAAATTTCGTGATTCTACGAACAAGTTTTCTAGGATCTATGATTTGTTTGTAGATTTGTTTTAACTGGATCTCCGTATGAAGGAACGTTTTCTTTCGATTTAAAACTACTCGATCTCCTTGATCCAATTCACGATTGCTAAATCTTGTAATACATCAAACCTATAAATGATTTAGATAGTCTATTAAACTACTTATTTCTACGTTTCAAAAAGGTGAAATCTTTTAACCAAAGTTTAAAAAAATGTTTGAATATCCCCCCCAAAGATGTCTTTAGATAACTTTTTAACTGTGCTGCTCGTGTGTTTCTAAATTTTGTTTTAATCATTACAGCATTTAGAGACGATATCCTTTTGAAGCATATACATCTTTTATCCTTTCGTTAAATAAAGTATTTCCACACAATTTTGTTAAAATTTTTAGACAGTTTCTCACAAAATTTTTATCAAAATCTGCATTATGAGTTTTATTGTTGCACTTCATTTTTGGATATATTCATAGATTAATCCATTGGTCAAAACGGAACTTTACTAACATAACCTTAGTACAGTCGATCCCCGTTATAGTGAACTCGGTATATAACGAACTCACGGATATAAAGAACGAAAATTTTGGTCCCACCTTTTACCTATTGTACGTAATTTAATTAGTATTATGTCAGTTAAATGCAATCGATTTTAGTCGATTTAATTCATTAATGATCATTTTTAATAGATTTTATCTTTTTTTTAATACATCACTATTGAATACACATTGCAACTAATGAGTTATATATTTTGTGAACTCTAGCATTTTTGTTGACGGTTCGAATATAGCGAACAAAACCTTTGATCCCTTGAAGTTCGTCATAACGGGGTTCCACTGTAACACGAAATAAAAATATTTTTACGAACGACAAAAAAAATATACATCCTTAAAACTTCCATTGAGAGAAAATTTGCTACTTACCACGAACCTTTGGAGAACAATAATCGTTAATACCCAGCCTTTGTTACAAAAAGCCTCCAGCGAATACCAGAAGAAGGGAAGCCATTCTTAACGATATTCGACACTTCCTGATTTTTTAACTTGTAGTGCGATCGGTTAGAAATACCTTGATAAGATCCTTCGGCTTGTCACGTTTTGTAACTGCTGTTGCGATTAACAGGTGCACCGTTATGCAATATTTTTCAGCAATGTCTTCAAGCTGTTTCTATCCTTTTATGGTCTGCAATAATCGTCAGACCCTTCTGGAACTGAGCAAGAGTGGGAGACATTAAACCGTAATCTGTGGCCATCAGACAGTGATGTGAAGCAAAACCGTTGAACGCTTGGTCAAATCTGTCACAAAATGTCATCGGAGACTGCCTTTGGCGCGTCTCCAGATGGACGCAGAATATTCGTCTTCATCCTTGCCTGAGGTGGCTTAACTTTCTGCTTGTTTTTAACCATTATTTAAAAAAAAATAATTCTGAAGGCTTCGGGAAGCTTAAGTGTCATTACTTCTTCCCGTGATTATTAAGTTTTCATTTCAGAAGAATGGCTAACTTAGGGTTGAAAACGCTTTCGTATCGCGGTGTATACGATCGTAATATCGTATATAAGGTTGTGTTGTTAATAATGTATGCTATAATAAAATTAAAAATTGAATAAAAGGTCTTATATTTCTATAAATTTTAAAACAAAAAATATTGTAAAATCTTTTTTATGTACGGATGTGAAAACAATATGCTATAGGAGCTATCGATTCGGCAGATAAGTCGAAAACGGCACTTTGAACAAGTTTTAAATTACACGAGTTTTACATGAGTTTTAATTTTTTAAACATAATTTCAAATTTTCAAGTATCTTCATGTACATACCAATCTTTATATAAAAATCCTTTTGAGGAAAAGATCATGACTTAATGTGCGCCATTAAAGAGAAAGATGTCACAAGCTTCAGTTTTTTTCAAAAAACAAAATTTCACATTATTTGAGTATTTTTACATGAATAAAGATCCTTGTAAAATCAGACATTTTATGAATGAAATTATAAAATGCTCGTCGTTAAAAAAATTTACTAGTTTTTAACAACCAATTTTTAATGATGAGAGCTTTTAAGGAGTTTTAAATCTTTTCAAACAAAATTTCCAATTTCTGGAATATTTTTAAGTGCATAATAATCCTTATATAAAGAAACTTTTGATAAATAAAGTTATGACAAAATGTGCGTCAATTTTTAAAAAAATAGCGAATTTTTAATTACCTTTTTTTATTTACAAGCTTTAATTTTTTTTAAAAATTCCTATTGTTTGAGTACATTTACATATATAACGATCCTTATATAGAAAGACTTTTAATTAATAAACTTTAGAATGTTCGTAAAAAAAATTAGTTTTTAATAAGGCATTTATGATTACGAGTATTTAACTTTTTTTTAAAACAAAAATGTGAAAGTGTTCGAGTATTTTTATATGTATATCTATATTTAAACAGAGGCACATTTGATTAATAAAATCAGAAAAAAATCCTCTTAAATAAATAAAAATAAAATTTATTGTACTGACTTTCCTAAAGGTATTTTATTAGGGCGATTTGAGCCCTGCACCTATTCAGTCATAAAATTTCCCAAAAAACTTATATTTTTAGCTTTAACTTAATTTTTTGCTTTAAGCATACTTTTGGATCCAGATCTCGCGCATGACCTTAAAAAAAGTGGCATTCAAATTGGCTCCCAAGCCGAGCGAAGGCCGAATAGCAAGGCCGCTGGCAACTGCCACAAGAGTTTGTGGGTTCGAGTCTCACTTTTTGCTACCATATGGAATATGCCTTTATCAGTACGTACCGATGTGTAACACTCCCTCATGTATCAAAAGGTGACCGTAGCTCTCAGCCAATTCACTCTAAAACTGGAAATCAAATGTTTCAAAAAATACGAATGCAGTTTTCGAATAAAGTAATCAATCAACGCAACAAACGAGCCATTAGAATCATATATCATAAATCGCGTGTTTCTACGAAGACTGCAACTCAAAATAAAACATTTTTATGCTGTACTGTCAATGTGTAGCGTGCTGAGTATTGGTATTTTGAGTCTATAAATTTCGGACTTGAATTTTTCTCGATTAGCTATCTTTTAAAAGGACTTATTTAAATTTCTTCTGATGGTATCTGTAAGAAGTTTTGCACATTCCTCTTTTGTTCTATTTAACCCAACTGTTTTCAGGATTTTTGCTGTACTGGTTGCAATTTGCGGATTAATTTCGCAATAACACATGAACTTATTAAGTCGAATGCCGCGTATAGTTCAGCAAAAAATAATTTAATTGCTTTCATAATTGTTGTTGATATATTTTTTATTTTAAGAATAAAAAAACTAAATCATTTTGGTATGTTGTTTATTTGATAGCAATATTTTTTTTTCTTATATAACATCAATTCCGTTTTACAACATAATATGAAAGCCCGTGATATAATTTTGCTTCAAATTAATTTTAAAAAAACTGACCCACCGGTAAGCATATTTCAAAGACTTAATGTTTGCAAACGGTTCAGTTTTTTTCTTTTTTTCTCATTGCGAGACACTTGTCCAAAGTTACTCGCTCATACATCGTGTTGATTTCTTGCCTTCTTTATTTTTCTCATTGCGAGCTTTGCAGCTTATATGTGCTGAAGCTGCCCAAGTTTATGAAACACTGTATTACACAGTGCGGTACTTTGTATAGTTGTCTTTTACATACTTTATTAAAATAACTGTGATTTAAATGTCATGCAGTTATTGTGTTTCATAAAACACGTTTACCTTATTTCCTCTCCCATCTTCTGTGTGTGCTATTTGTGATTTATTTATTATTCATATAGTAATTTTAACGATAAATTAAAACTAAAGTCTAAACAATAGATCTACACTTGTAAACATAGCCGTACAGGGTATTGTTATAATTCTTATTGTGTGTAATAGAGTATAAAAATTCCTCTTACGCTTGTAAATACGGGATTATGTTTTCACTCTTATTATGTGTGACACAGTATATACAATGCAATTTTGTTTGTAAATAGTATCAGGGTATTTTGATTCCCATTCTTTATGATACAGTATAATCAATGCAATTTCAGTTGAAATAGGGCAGCCCAAGCTGTGAAATCTGTACCTCTATAATAAGTGCCAAGTGAAAGGATATTAGAAGATTTCTTACTTTCCCGGAGGTCCTGCGCATCTAACTCCTACAAATGCGACGGACTACATTATTTACCGGCATCTTGTGAGAAACATATGCTAATGCCACATACTCCAGACATCGAAATATATACATCACTTTCAGGTGCCCCAAAGTATTCCAATATATTCCCACCTTGTCCTTGTAAACACTGACTTAAATCTGCTCCACCTTTATGGTAAAAAATATATATATATACATACATATATATATATGGGTCACGACTTTTACCACCCAAGCCATCAAAACGATCCCCCCTGCAGAAATATCGGGAACACAAAGAGCGGATAATCCCTCTTATCTCGTTCTCCGATCTGGGCAGCATCCTCGACCGCCGAAGTGACAAGCGATATCTGTCAACCGCGGAGACCCTGACAAAGTGGTCCCCGACTTCACTCCGAGATAAAGGGGACGCTATCGCCGATGAATGGCCAAGTTTAGAGGTCGCATCCTGCTGGAGGTGCACAACTCCTCGGGAGATGTTCGAGATAAGACGGAGGAAGATTCGGGTCCAGAATTTAGAGGGGGGGGATCATTTCCACTCGCGAGTCTTATTCGTGGATTATAAACATATATATATATATATATATATATATATATATATATATATATATATATATATATATATATATATATATATATATATATATAACGAGACTTTGCCCATAATTCCTTATTTAATTAAAATACAAAGTGGAGATACCAATGTCATTTTTCTACACACTTTCATCAACATTTGCAGGCTTTTCCGCCAAAGAGTTAACAATTTTTTTATTCATCAGTTATACAAAGAAGTAGGAAGCGTAAGAAGCTAACTGTGCATAAATTCGCCTGTCTCTTCAACAGCTGAAAATCTTTCTACTCCTAAAGCCTATTTAAGGGTCCAAACAAAGGGTAGTCCGTGGATTATAAATCTGGACTATATCTATCTATCTATCTATCTATCTATCTATATATATATATATATATATATATATATATATATGTGTGTGTGTGTGTGTGGTGATGATAATTAATAGTTTATTAAATAATTAACGGTTATTTTAATATCGGGGTTTGAGATAATTAAGTTAATAAAGTAAGTAATTAAATTTTAGTAACGGTTATGCTTTGTATAAATAAATTTATTAAGCCTCTGCTAAATATACTTGGATAAAGTTGTGGTGATCAAAAATTAATTGATTTGATTAATGTCATCGCATTTGGAGAATGTGTGCGCAAGTTTCATTAAATGTTTTGACATTGTGAAGAATTAAGTTGAAATAGATCATCACATGTTATACCTTATTGTTAAAATATTGATAAATTTATAAACCTTGTAAGTGGCTGGTACGTATTTTTTGGCTGGCGAATTTTACTTCAAAGGTTGAAGAAATCTTGATAAAGGGTAAAAGTATTAGAAATATTCATTATTTTCTTTCTTTCCCTAAAAAAATGACCCTTTGCCTAGCAACAAGTTCTCATCGCTACCTCCGCAATAACCCAGGTTCGAATCCTGGTCACGGCACCATTTGTTACGACGAAATTGTAGATATGGGGGAGTTATTTAAATCTTTAATAACAATTAACTTATTACTAAATCAAGTTAATAATCAAGTTAATAATCAAGATTAATCCTTACACTTCATTTAAATCAATTTACTTTTACTATCTGGGTTTCAATTAAATTTACTTCAATAATAGCCATTAGTGGTTAGTACATTTTAAAGATGTGCGTTGTGTGTAGCAATAACCCAATAATAATTAAAATCGAACCTAGGGTAAATTTTAATTATTATTGGGTTATTGCTACACACAACGCACATCTTTAAAATGTACTAACCACACTAATGGCTATTATTGAAGTAAATTTAATTGAAACCCAGATAGTAAAAGTAAATTGATGTGTGTGTATATATATATATATATATATATATATATATATATATATATATATATATATCACATATATGTATATATATATATATATATATATATATATATATATATATCACAGTGCCCGCTCTAGGGGTGGGCAACCCGGGGCGCCAAATGTCCGGGGCGCCAAAATTTAGAAACGCCAATTTGACTGTGTGAGAAAAATTTTGATGTGTTAAATACCCAACTAATAGAAAATTTCATATATTGACTTTTTCGTTCGCTAAAAGCTTAAAGTGCGTAGCGTATCTATATTGTTTATGTATAAAGGCTAAAAATATTACAGTATTATTGAAAGATTTACGCAGAATTTGTAAAGGACGCTGCTTGAATTTGTTTGAACATGCATATACTTCTCTGAACAGAATAGCATTAGCACGCGAGCAGAGTGCTGCTTCAACTTTTGTTTGAACATGCATAGACTTGCTTATTACCTCTAATTATAAAAGAGCAGTTTCATTACACAATAGCATTATTCTTGCATGTATCCTGTTGCAGGAATCTGTTGACATAAATGGGGGTAGAATCAGCAGAGGAAATTCCAGCAGTATCTGCGCTTTTGGGTAAAAAAGAAAGCTTAAACAATATACTGAGCTTAATTACAAAGTTAAATTTTGCCCCAAACCTTACTATTGCTTTAAGAAAATTAAAGCAATAGTAAGGTTTTATACCAATAACTGTATACAACAGTAAGTTATATACCAATAACTGTAGTAAGTGGCGAAAGGAGCTTCTCTAAGTTAAAATTAATTAGAACTTTTTACGTTCGACTACTACACAAAATCGTCTTTATGGTTTGGGCATTTTCGCAACTGAGCATGAAATTGCTGATCAAGTAAATTTAAAAGGTACAATAAAAAAGTTTGCAGAACTGAAACTAAGAAAAAAAAAGTATTTTGTGATTTTAGCGTAGTTGATGTTACCTTGTTTTATCTCCAAAATAATAGCTGTTTGATTTTTTGTGCAATAATACACATTTTTAATAGTATTTACAAATGTAAAACATTATATAGTTAACCATTTGTGGCAAGGTACAGATACAGGTAACCCTCCTATAACACAGTAGATAGGTTCCTAGAAAATGCCGTGTTGTGCGAAACCGTGTTATATGAGATCCATAGCCAGTACAAAAACGGGGGAGGGTGCGTTCCGAAAACTGATTAAAAACAAACTTTTTTTTATAAATTTCATTTAAGCAACTTAATTTTTATTTAAAATATAAATGTATGTATAATACAAAACGAAAAGAAACCAAAAGTATTATTTTCATTTAATGCGACCTTAATTTAATAAATTTCTTCCTCGTCACTGCTCAGTACAATCAAACAACAACTTTTTTTTCGGTTGAACGATATCACCTTCACTTTCAGAACCTTTTTCTTCATTTAGATTTTTTGCACCTTCTATTCTCTTTAAAAAATCTGTAATTTTGGTTTGTTTGCTGGTTCTTACGAGATCATTGTAGATTTCACGGTATGGAGATAGACAATTTTGCAGCTCCCTTTTGAATTTTCGGCTTCTTTCATCGGAAGGGTCTGCATTCAAGAAAAATTATTCAAGATTTTCAGCTTAGCTTAGGCCTTCTTGTAATTTTTTTTAGTGTTAAATTTTTAACATCAAGATCTTCATCAGTGCTATTGTCTTCAGAATCTATGATTTACAGCTTCGGATGCCATTTCCATCAAATCCGCTTCATCAACTTCTTACACTAATAAATCTTGAAGGTCCTCTATAACCATATCCACAAAACCTTCGCCTCCGATTGATTTAGCAAGTTCTAATATGCCACCAATTTTATTTTCTGTCCATTCTATTTCATCTGAAGATGGCCATATCTTCTTCCAACATGCATTTAAAGTTGATGATTTTAGTTCTTCCAGCGACAAATATATGATGTCGATGACCGGCTTAATGGAATTGAAAATTGCTTCCAAGCTTCCATTACATTAATTGATTTCGAATCAGTTAAGTCTAAAATGATCTTCTTATTTAATAAGTTTGTGCATGACGCTTTCCGCCATGACATCGGGATAGAGTTATAAATAAATAAATTATAATTTGTTTATACATTTTCATGTAAAGCCACTACAGTTCGTTATTCCCTCCAGTCATTATTTTAAGGTAATTTAGTTTTTATTTGTGTTAAACAAAAATCATGTTATCTAGTGCTGTAGAAGTAGAGTGTTGAAGAAAAGTTTTCGCAATTTTTTTATCGTGTTAGAGCGAAACCATATTACAGGTTGCAGTGTTATACGAGGGTTCCCGCAATTTATACTATCGTGTTAGGTCGAAACCGTGTTGTAAGATACCATGCTGTAGGAGGGCTACCTGTATTTCTTAATTAATTTCTACTGTTTTGTACTGCTTGATTATCGATGTTATGTTACGTTATGTTATGTTATATGTTTCTTTCTAAATATATGCTTTTATTAAAATTTAAATATAATAATTTGATTTTTATTGAAAATAAAAACATGTACCTTTATTTAATATATATATATATATATATATATATCGGAAATTTGTCTTTTTGTCCGGGGCGACGTAACCGCTGATATATATAAACAAAAGAAGAACAAAACATTTCAGTTGCATATTTTAAACTAGCTTATCTTTTGAAGTGAGACAGGAAAATAACAAATTTCTGGTGTAAACATTTTGGTGAATTGAAATGAGGTTCTGAAAACTTGAGAGGGACAAGTATTACAGGTTGCGAATGATGAATAATGATGTTTAACACTATGCATAAAAGGATATAAGATAGGTTTTTTTAAGAAACTGGCACTAAATCTTAGTGAAAGAGGAAAAATCGCATTCATATTACAAATTTCAAGCAGGGATTTTCAAAAATAGCAATTATAAAAATCAGTTCATATTTACATAAGATAAAGAAATAAAACGAAATTCATATACAAATAAATTTTCTTCAATACTTTTGTCTTAAACAAAAGCGCTTTTATTTTATGCCCAATTAGTCTCGGAAAATAGGAGTGACATGCTCTTCAATCGTGGTATGCATATATTTTTAATTTAATGTACTTGATGTATTTTATTTACTGATTAACTGATTGACAAAATTTCCAAAAATATTCTTATATACACAAAATGTGTTGTGTTGATCTTTTTTTTTCCTGTTTGAGTAAGTAGTAATTGGACTTTCAATAATATATAGCAATTTTTTCCTTTTTGCAGTTATTAAGTTTCGATCCAAAACTTTATATTCTGAGTATCATATTTATTTTCTCCAGTTTTAGATTATTAAGATACCAGTTTAACAAGGTAAAGTTTTTTGTTTATGTTAATAATAACGTACGTACGCCGGCATAAATAAATAAATAAATATCACTATAGATACAGTTTGTTGATAACTGCTGGTTTGTTGCTCATAAATGGGTGTGTGGGTGTGTACATCCATATATATATATATATATATATATATATATATATATATATATATATATATATATATATATATATATATATATATATGTATATATACGTGTGTGTGTTCATTGTTTTTACATTATATAACGATAAGGGTCATAGACGATTATGTGATTAAAATTACAACAGTTAAACCTCTTTCTTTAATTACTTCTCTTGGCCTTATATCCTGGGAGTAAGTGTATATTTTCTTTGTAGAAGTTTTTTTTTTTTTTTTTTTTTTTTTTTTTTTTTTTTTGGGGGGGGGGGGGGCAAGGTAGCCTAATGATAGCGCCTCAGTTTCGGTTCTGAGGGCGGTCAGATCGAATTTGCCTAATTGTATCTAGTCTGGAATACTTCCGTCCTGAAGGTATAAACAACAGCATCAAGATTTTTTTTCAAATGGATTTTTATGTTGTTTATTTCTTGTAACTGAATGAAAATAATTATAGAACTTGTATTTCATAAGAACAATACTAATGATTATGGTTTATTGTGTTATGTTCTATACATATTTTTAGTTCCAATTTCTTGTTATTTTACCCCTACATTCCTTCAAAACAGTAAGGTTTAAAAGAATGACAGCTAAATTACTCAGTGAGGTTAATGTTTCATCTCCTTGTTAACTAATTAAATACTTATGAATGGTGTAAGTAACTATGGTGTAAGTAACTAATTGATCTTAAAATAATTGTGGGGTCATTTCTTTCAATTCAAATGCATATAAATTCGTTTGAGACTGGTAAATTCATTCCTTTCCAAGAATACATACCATTAATAATCATTGCCTTTAGATGTTATTCAAATTCTTTGAAAATATTATTTCGGAACTTTAAATTAAATGAAAATGATGCTTTCAAATGATGCCCTAATTATGGTTTTCCTTAATGCATGAAAAAAATGAAATAATGAGTAGTCCACTGAAATGGAATCCCACATAGAAAATCATTAAAATGTATTATATTGAAAATAAAGCATCTGAATTTTAGATATATTTTATAACAAATGAACTGCACAAATTTCGCTTCATTATATTGTATAAATTAGATGAATATTTGCATCGTTCAGTTTGGTACGTATATTACATTTTATTTCGGTAAATAAATGATAGATCGTTTTCACGAATGAAACAGTAAACAATTATATATGTATTGTTCTGCTCTGAATCACAATAGAAGTCGATACATCATGCAGAATACAAACTTTATATTGTCTATAAGAAACACGCATATATTCCATAAACCCGTTAATAGAAATTTATTTTCTTTTAATTTAAATGCACTTATAAATTCAGTGTACATAGATTTATGGAATTATAATGCTCGAACCCTATTTAATACTAATTAAAATGACAATTAATGGGCTTTACTTTTTTTCATAAATATCTTTGAATATTATTGTCTAATAAGGCAGGCCTTTTATTTCAACACAACAAATTTCTTGAATAGATCTGTTATCACAAATTTATAGCTGAAGATTTTAAATCCTTCATTCTATCCATTCAATACATGGTAATAAACAATAATCATTTCTGCGTTTGATATTGTATGAATCAAAACTGTAGTGCTTTTAGTATCACATTAAACCGTTAATTAACTCACTCAGAGAGCAGAATAATTTAAATTTAAGTTATTAAATTCAAAGGTTTTTATGTAAAATCATTTAAAACTTTTTTTTAATGTTTAGTCGTAACCTTTTGATGCTATAAAATCCTCTTCAACTGCTCTTCACATTTTCTGTTCATTTTCTTGCAACAAACTGACGCTCCGAATCAAAAATGTATCCAATTACCAATCTAGCGTGTCATGCCTGAGATTATCAAAAGAACCTCATTACACATGGCATTTATTTTATGCTTCTAACTTAATGGATCGTAATTGTTGATCAAAAGATTACTCCCTGCAATTTAAAATTTTTCACGTATGTGATTAAGTTCATTGGAACGTGAGATAGTTTACTAGCTTCACTGCTCCTGTAGTATCAGTTTGAAAATGCTCCTAAAACAATAAGGTAGCGTGGGCAAGTGTTTAACCCTGAATGTATTACTATTATAAACTGTGTTATTCTAATTTCCACAGTGGAAAAAAATGCAGTTGACTGTTATTTTAAATAGAGTGTTACTTTGAAGTATCTTAGTGAAACTTAAAAAATTCACTAGAAATTAAATTCATAATAATGAAATTCACTTATCAGATAAAATCTTAATCTAATAAAATGAAAGCAACTAAGCTGCTATTTATAGCATTACTAGCTGAATACCCGTACTTCACTACAGAGTACATTCAAATTAAATACAACGGTCAATGTATGCAATTAAAGCCATTATATATATATATATATATATATATATATATATATATATAATAAATACAACGGTCAATGTAAGCAATTGATGTAAAAAAACAAAAGAAAAATATTTATTAAAAATCGTAACGGATATTTTTATAGAGAAAATAATGTATAAGAAATATTCAAATTAAATTTAATAGAACATACCAAAGAATATAGTACAGTTAATTTAGTACAGTTTGAGGGACATATATTTCACTGTATTTTAATATTTTTTTGGATAATGTCCAATCGTCTGCCGCATTAGCAAGAAAAAAAAATATTTTTTTGTCAATTTATTTCGTTGTTATGCACGTAACCCAATTTAGTTTAAAGTATCACAAAAAGAAAAGAAACCCCTTTATTAAATTAAATTCTAAAAATTAATCTTTAAAAATTCACCAAAAATCAGACAAGAGAGGTAATGATTCGAAAAATATTTCATTTTAATGGAATTTTTAAGATCTCTCTTCTGATATAAATTTTATAACCCGCAAATTATTATTTTAAATACAAACTTAAAAGAATGTTGCAAAAACAGCTTAAAAATTTAATTTAAAAAATCGAAGAAGAATTTTTTTAAAACTTTCTTAGTTCACCCCTACACTATAAGAAGAATTGCCATGCAAAATTTCAACCCTTTATGTCCAGCGGTTTGGTCTGTGCGTTGTATGTCAGTCAGTCAGTCAGTCAGTTACGGAACTGTTTTATATATATAGATGAAACGTCGATTGCGTAAGTAAATAAATCTTGTTGGTGGAAAATAATTTATATAAAAAGAGAGAAAATATATAAAATAACAAAGGCTACACTTACAAAACTTTAGACAATAAAATGCATTGCATGCCTTTTTGTAAAATTCATAAGAAATGAAAAAAATTGCTTATAAAATACACAAATGAGCGAAAAATTTGTAATAATACAGTCAATTTCGAAACCTCAAATTCGCAAAACTTATAAGGAATTTCGTTTTGCGTTACGTATGCATTCTAAACCGAAAAAAAAAACTCCTTTATTCTATTGTGTTCAGATTTATAAAAAAAATTACATGTTTGTAAAGATCGGATTGCTTCACTTGTAACAGTTCCTTGGAAGTTTTATACTCGTAAAAATGTGTCAAATACTTCTATGTCAGATAAAAACTTCGTTTCATAGAATTTATTTCTTGTGATAGGAATTCATTTGCATGTAAATATTTCTCATTGTCAAGATTTTGAATATAATGTTAAAGAAGGCTCCATCAAATTAGCTTTGGTGTACAGAGGTTCTGAAGTATTGTTCATTCATTTGAAAATAAGCCCGAGAGGTATATAATGGTGAAGATCCCCAACTGGCTTTGAGGTATAATGAGGTCCAGTATCACCTGGAAAGTAGCCAGTGAATTTATATAAACCTGAAATAATAAACCTTTTATTCTTCGATATTTTATAAAAACGCTCCAAAAAATCAATTGGAATGAAATTTTTGTACTTGATTGTGAATGAAATTTTTGTACATATAAATAAATAAACACCCCCCCCACACACACACACACATATATATATATATATATATGTGTGTGTGTGTGTGTGTGTATATGCATATATATATATATATATATATATATATATATACAGGGCAATTTTTATTAAACTGACACCACTCAGAGCCATCTGTGGCACGATCTATCAACCAGAAATCCCCCAAAATTGATAGAGAGACTAAAGACGATATAGAAAGAGTTTCCGTGAAAAAAAAAGTTCTAAAAGTTGCCGATACTGAAAGATATGGCGCTGTTGTTGTCGACGCACAAGAGTATTTAATTAAAACACAAGTAAAACATCAAAATGCAAATTCATTACTAGATAGTCGATAGCAGCGCCAGTATTTGGGGCTATAAAGATCGGTGCGGAATCTGTTGCGCCATCCCTTTACAGAAGAAATTGTCATCAATCGTTTTTTTCCACTTGCATGGCCACCTCGCTCCCCGGACCTAACACATGTGTCTTCGTCTGTGGAGTTATTTAAAGTCCAAAGTGTACCTTGGGGGAGTCTCTTACTTGGCTGCCCTAAATTTCAACATATCCCGGCCTGTGATGAACATTCCTGATGACATGTTACGCTCGGCCGTTGAGAACGTAGGAGTGTTCAGGATGCAATGTGTCGTCCGTGGATTTTCTGCATAAAGCGGTGTTACAGTGAAATTTCTTATTCATTTGTTATTCATTTGTCTGCTTATTACAACTTTTTCGGTATTCACCCCGTATCTTTATAGCCCGAAATACTGGCGTCCTGAATTTGCATTTTGATGTTTTACTTGCGTTTTGTGCAAATTCTCGGGTGCGTCGACAACAACAGCGCCATATCTTTCCCTATCGGCGAGTTTTGGAACTTTTTTTCACGGAAATTCTTTTCCATATCGTCCTTAGTCCCTCTATCAATTTTGGTGGATTTCTGGTTGATAGATCGTGCTACAGATGGCTCTGAGTGGTGTCAGTTTAATACAAATCCCCATATATATATATATATATATATATATATATATATTAATTACTGATTCGTACTGTATCCTGGAGTCCTTGCAAAAAAAAAAAATAATAATAATAAAATAGAAACTACTGAGATTTATATTCAGTGTTTATTATCTTAAACGTTAGCTTATGCTCTGCTCAAATCCTGCTAATTTCCTGTCATGATTAATTAATCTATGCACGGGAAACCAGCGATCATGAAGTTTTCAACTCAGTGATCCCTTGCATTTTAAGGCAGGGAATTTTATGGGATATTTTATCGTCATTGATTTACGCTTTATCCACTTTCGTTGTTAATCAGCGAAGACTTAATAATTTGTACTCGAAGTAGTCAGTACCCGGTTTTGAAATTTACAATAACTTGCCTTTTTTAAAGCATGCATCTAAGAATCGTAAAAACTTATGGTATTTATGCACTGTTGTTGATTTTTAAAAATCTTTTGAATTTCGTTTTTATGGGTATTTTATTATCAAATACATACCATTTAAAGGATAGTGAAGTGGCTTTTTAGTAAAAAAAAAGAAGAAAAATTAAAATCAGTTAAAGCATATAAATGATTGGACGAAGCTAATGAAAATCGATCTTTTACATGGTTTAGGTATATCTTAAAGAGAGTGCTCAGTAGAAGTTGATTTAGGGCCTCAAGTGTCCTGCTCCTCGAAAAGTACTGATTTATTTATTAAACCGCTCATCGGGTGATCGCTGAAGGAGGAAGCAGAAAAAAAAGAGAAAAGAAACAATCAGACACTCCCTTCAGAGAACTGAAATCACTCTCGACTAGCTTGACTTTCCCCACTTTTCTGCTATTACTGCTCATTACTGACAAAAGGAAAATAGTGTTTCTTTCCAAGCAGAGAGGAAAGGGATGAAGTATGACCTAAGGAGACGAGTTCGATATTCTACGTTCATGGGTGTTTATTCAAATTTCCTTTTGTTTCTGTGACCATTTCTTTGAAAAATGAAGCCTCAGACTCGTTAAAGCTAAAATTTTGTATCAATTCAAAAGAGCAGTCATTGAAAGTGATATGAAAACTCTAGAAGTATAAACAATGTTTTGAGATTTTACTTTTTAACCCCCCGTACCGGCTCATTATGTTTGAGAATTCCTGTACCTGGATATTTTATGTTGCCTTGATGAAGTGAAAGGTAATAACACTAGTGTTTTAACGATAGCAAGTAGTTTATATTCGTTAAAAGGGCTTGAAATTCTGCACCAATATAGTCTCTCAGAGCGTGTAAGGCTTTATTCATTTTACCTCTTAATAAGACTTACATGGGTAATTTCATGGGTAATTACATGGAAAGTATTCTGCCAGGTCTTTCAGCACCGGCAGGGTTTTTCCTGAGTTGGGATTTGTTGCTATGTCGGGCCCGCCGTGTGCAATTTCGAAGTATTCTGTCAGAGATAGAATAACTGCTGTCGAGGCCCGAGGTAGCCCAATGGTGACGCGTTGGGCTTCTATTCGAATCTCGACGACGCCATTAAATACCTTCGTGTCTAGGCCGGGTATGAGCACTTTTAATCTGTAGACCGGGAAATCCATTAAGAAGTGGGTGGGAGAAGCTCACCAGATGTCGACCCTGTGGGTGCTCGGTCTAAATCAGTGGATCCAAACCCGTAGAAGTCTCAGGATCACTAAGCCAGAAATTAAACCATGTGTGTACCCGCCTCCACCGACTTAAAAGGGTACCTTCCGGGGGTATGGGGGTATAGAATATCCCTCAGGCAAAAGGGATACAGGATTAACGCAATCACTTTTTGTTTCAACCTTATTTTCAATCTTTAGAATTAGATTGCCTAAATCTCAGCCTAAAATTGAAACATATTGATTCATGGGTGATTAAGTAAAACAGTTTTTTAGAACACGTTATTTATTATTGCTATTGTACAGTGTACAGTACGACTTAATTAGAAATTCTTTAATTTTAACACATAAAAATTACATAAAAATACATAACAATAATTACAAGATAAAAAAAACTTTTTATATACCATGTTTATAAATTTTCTGTTGAATCATATAAACTTGACAATTCTATGTATTAATAAATACTTTTTTAAAATTTTTTTGATTAATTATCCCGTCAACTTGAAAGAAAATGAAGTTAATTGGAAGTTAACTTGCGTTTAACTTTTCGTTCCCGTCCCTGCTGATAGATGGCTGCACCAGTCTACAAAACAAAATTAACTGAAAATGAATTCAACCCTGCTTAAAGATGGCTAAAAGTATTAAAAGAATGCATTGTCATCGTGTTCTGAGCTATTCTAAAAGTTTCAAATGTCTAGCTAGTCGGGAAGTTGGTTAAAAATCGATTGCAAGATTTGTACTGGACAAACACACACTCAAACAAAAAAGCGAGTAAATAAAAACATGGTACAAAATAATTCAACACCTGATATTCATCGGATATATTCGGCCCATCTAGTTCAATGAACATTGCTTTCAAAATCCCCATTTATTTGGCAACTTATATGTGGTGCCGACATATATATAATTTATATGTGGTGCCGACATATATATAATTTATATGTGGTGCCGGACCACTCCCGAGGCTCTCGCGGACCAACGGTTGGGAACCACAAGTCTAAATTGTGATGATAGCCGATTCACCGGCAGGTATTCAATATCGGAAGGCCTTAATTGCTATGTCGGTCCCTGTTTGGTACATTAGAAATTGGAATAATTGCTATCCGCTATAACTTTGTCTACTAGCTACCAAATATAATAACAGAAATTCTAGTATCCTTTTCAGTCTAACTCCTAGTAGGACTTATACCCTGGTCAGTATCAAGGATGCGAAAACACACTTCACTTCGACGCGGTTTTTAGTAAATGAATCCGTCAGTGAATTAGATTAATAACATTTTGATAACGGTTGCTGTTAAACATCACTTTTCGTACTTAGCTGCTTCGGAAAAGGAGTTCGTGATAATATAGGAAAGGGAAAAAAATTAAATATGAGTCATAAATGTTATTAACTCATTTTCAATCATATATTTTACGTTGAATCGTGGTTGTACTTGTGTACCTTACCTTAACAACATTGCTTCCTTAAAGATGCTACGTAAATAGTATGTGGCCAGTGATATGGTGTTTGTATGAGTTTTCTTGCAAGTTGTTTTATTCATTCTGTAGCATTGTAACATTGCAAAAATCCTTGTTTCTTTCTGACGTAACGATGTGAAAGATAGTGACATCGTACAATACTTATAGGCATATTTCATTTCATTTTTATAATCAAGCAAAATCTCACAATACAAAAGAAATAGGATTCAGCGCCTGGGAATTACTGTTAGATAATACGTCTACTACCCAAAATTTCACCCAAAATTACTACGCAAAATTACTACCAAAATTACTACTAAAATACTACCCAAAATTTCAGCATGCATCGCTTACATAGATATCCTGCAATAATGTCAATTTTCTGCAAATATGTCAATTTTGTGAGGAAAAACAATTTATAATGTAATGCTCTTGCCTGAAACTGACTGAATTCGCACGCAAGCAAATGAGAGTATGAAAGTTGGATAAAATATCTAAGAAAAGGAGAATATGAGCTGTGCTTTTAGTATGGAAATAAGAATATAAAATAAATGGGTCTAGTATTTATAGTATAATGTTACTGTAATTTTAACATTAGCTACGTCAATAACATGACAATTTCGAAACACAAAAATGTTGTTATCTTTAATGGAGGTAAATAGCGAACTAAAGAACTAAACAGTTGTGAAACACACAGTACAGATGCTTAGCATCTCATGATTTAAAATCCTGAAAACCATTGAAAGTGCGACATCAAAATTCTCAATGAATATCAATCAGTTTTTCTGTCTCTTCTTTCATGTGGTGAGAAATAAAAAGATTGAAATCTCATTCAAGTGTACTTGAGATTTAAAAAAAAATTAATATATGTATTTTTATCTTGCCAACAATCATTTTTTTTCTTGCTGTGTGAACCACCCCTCATCGATCAAGTGCCGCATATAGAGCTCTCCAAATACGAGGTTGTATATCAGCGAAAATAGAAGAAAACAATCTAAAAAATATATTCCATATTGTTCTTTTTTGTTGTAGATATCAGCCTCTCTCTCTGTCTCTCTCTTTTTTTAACCCAGCCTTCAAGATATATTCAGGTTGTTGAATTATTAATGCTTTGATTTGTTCTATTCATCCTTTTGACATCCGTGATTGCAGAGGAGGCGCGGAAAAGTTGAATGGAAAAGTGAAAAAGATATTCAATGGATATTCAGAAGCCGTATAAATGTTTACAGAGAATTATTGAGAAAAAGATATTGTCCGAAACAGTCTCTAGTGGGGTTTTGTGTTACAGATGTTGTGGAACCGTATGTCGTTTAAAGTTCTGCATCCAAAACCATCTTTTTTAAGGGGCTATAACAATTGAGGCATTTACAAGCCAAATCGGTTAAGTCCACTTTTTGAAATTTTTGAAAATTTAGTGTCGAAGCACTTGACTGACTCCTAACTTTTTATATTCATAATAAATTTCCTGCATAATAAGGATTAACATCACAAAATTACAAAAAAAAATTGTCCACCGAATCAGTCGCTTTTTTCCGAAGCCAATCAAGTAAAGTCCATACTTTAATCAGTGACGTAGCGAGGGGGAGTGGGGTCAAGGGGTCTATCATACCCCGGGCGCAACTCGTAGGGGGGAGCCAAATGGTCCCCAAGACAGACAAGATTTTCTGGAAAATTTCAATTGGGGGCCCTAAATCGGTATCGTGCCCCGGGCGCCAGTTATGCTCGCTACGTCATTGACTCTAATATAAATCTTTGCAATAATGCAATTCAAACGCAGTGGCAAGTACTTGGTGTTAATGGTCAATCGTTTAGTGCTTTTTCATCCAAAAAATTAAATAAATTAGTCTATTACAATCTAACTGCTGTAGAATTTAGTACTTAAAAAAATTAAAAATTGTTAAACAATTTATTTAAAAAAATTTTGTTGTAAAAAAATAATTTGAAGACTGAATTGAATGTTGCAACATTTTTTTCCCCTTGCCAAATCGGTCAAGTCCCTTAGTTACGCAAAAAATGCAATAATAACGATTTCTCGAAGGATATCCTATCTTATAGATTTTATATGTCGTCAGATAAAAGTTACATCTGCTTTAATACATTCTACAATGTTTATATGAATTTATATTTTCAAAGGAATTTTAAGAAACAATGTATATTATTACAGTCGAACCCCGTTAAAGCGAACCCGGTATATAACGAACTCACGGATATAACGAACGAAAATTTTGGTCCCGCCATTTTCTTATTGTACGAAATTTAATTAGTATTGTGTCACTTTAATGTAATCGATTTTAGTCGATTTAATTCATTAATGATCATTTTTAATAGATTTTACCATTTTTTAATACATCATTACTGAATACACATTACAACTAATGAGTTATACATTTTGTGAACCCTAGAATTTTTCTTAACGATTCGGATATAACGAACCACCGGATAAAGCGAACAAAACCTTTGGTCCCTTGAAGTTCGTTATAACGGGATTCGACTGTATATCAATTTTCTCCACTTTTTGTTTTTTGGACTTAACCTATTCGGGAAGTGAGCGGCTCAATTATGAGATGACACTAACCGTTTCTGAAAATTTTCTAACCTGCTATCTATTACAACGCAATTAATATTTCACAGCTCTTTAGGGTGCCATATGATAACATAGAAAAATATCAGATTAATAGTTTTATTGTCTCTTAAACACATCTGAAATGGGATATTCTTTTCTGGCATTATCGGTCGTTAATAAAATTTAGCGGCATATGAGCATAGGGTGCTACTTTCTCTCTAACACTAAACACCGACATAAAAGAAACAACACATTTTGACGTAATTGAAGCCTAGAAGAGTTATCGTAGATTATTATTACTGAACTTAAATTTAATCCTTTAGTGTTTGCAATTTAAGCACGTAAATTATACCCATATTAGGATATATTTTTAGCTTTAACTGAAGCAAGTAGTCCAAAAGATTTCAGTTTTGGCCAAATATGTTTTATATAGAATATCTATGTACATTTCTAAATCTCGTACTTGATAGTGGTGTTCTCGGGTAATTTTATTTAGAGGAATAAGATCTTGATCAAATCTTCAAACGTCGTCAGATCACCAATTCTTACACGTCGAAAAACACGGGGAAATTATTCATTAAATCTGGAAAATTCATAATTAAAATGAAAAGTCAATGAAAATTCAGAAATATTTGAAGAAATTAATTTAAAATTCAGGAAAACGTTAAACTACGTTTGAAAATTTTAAAAACGACCCAAAAAAGAAACAACAAACTTGTTCCTTGTTTGTAATGCTCCCTGGCTGCGATTATTCCAGATCAGGTCCATGAAGGCTTGCAGGTTTAGGGGTGCGACTCCGGTTTATAATGGCACCACAAGGCTCGGAGTCTGTCCTGACCGAACACCCCCAGGAGCGACATCTGAGGGGATCGCAATCGAACTTAAAGATGATTTATTGGGTTATTTACCTACCATTGTCAATGACACCTTCAAATTCCTTATTTTATGCATTAGCGCCCTTTACACGTACGCTCTTTCCCGCGCGAAACCACGATCCCGGTGCACGTGTGAAGGTTTCGGAGAGGAAGGAAAAGCTGCTTTGGAGCGTACTGCAAGTTTTCACGCGCGCAATCCCGTACGATCCAAGCACTCGCGAAAGAGCGTGCGTGTAAAGGGCGCTATTAGCTCAGAATGGCACAGTTCAGATCGATCTGTATTAGCTTTCCTCCCATCTCCCACTGGCGTAGCTAGAACTTTTGCCGCCCGGGGCGGTCTCCAATTTGCCGCCCTTTCTAAGTAAATCAATTGGTGGTTTTTATAAATTAATAAACATAAATAAATAATTGTAATTGAGACAAACTATAGGTGGGGAACTTTTTTACCATTGGATTCCATATTTAAATTAGGCAGTAATAAAGGAGGCCGCTTAAGTTGATATACCTATAAATGCAACTTTTATAAAGACCACAAGAAACTTACGGAGGTGGCAGTTTCCCCACCTATGAGACAAAACATATACCTAATTTATAAAAAAAATTCCTTAAAATATGTTTTATTTTATATTTTTATATTTATAAATAAAAATAAATAATTTCATTTCTTTTACAACTAATTTACAACTAATACTAAATTTTTTACAACTAATACTAAATAAAAATATGCCGCCCCAAAATATGTGCCGCCCGGTGCGGACCGCACCCTCCGCACCCCCCTAGCTACGCCACTGCCATCTCCACCACAGTTTAACAAAATATCATTGATCTTTAGATTACGGTCGTAAGAGTGAGGAATAAGCTTGGTTATCGTCTGAGAGTGTGCCTTATCGCTGCTGAGAGCAAAGGGAAAAAAATCTGAGTTTCGATCACCACCTGCTGCTTATTCCTGCGGATAAAGAGTCGAAATGACAATTAGGAAATTCCTCCCCCTTTAGGTGTATGAAAAATCAATTTTGCCTTTTTCTTTAAAGCTTAAGAATATCGATAATGATATTAAAATGGTATTTTTTATTAGCTAAACTTCTACGCCCATTTCTGTATCTTTCTTAGGGAAATTATTTGCGGTCAAATCATAGCACACGTTTTTTCCAAATAATATAAATTTTAAAATGTCTTTCTCAGATTTTTTAAGTGGAAATTAAACACATCTGAAAATTTTTCCACTCTATTTCAGAGTATAATTGTTTTAAAGAGATATTTAAATGCAAATCGATAATCAGTGAGAAACTTTTCTCCATAGGTTAAAGATGACCTTGGTGAATCCAGTATGGTGGCCCTTTTCCGCATTCCTTGAAATTATAAAAAAAAAATGTCTTTTTTAAATCTTTTGATATTTGGGACAGTTACGGAGCATCGGAATTTAATTCCCCTTGAAATTTTGATAGTTACTAAATGTTGAGAAGAGTTTAAAAAACTGATACATCAGAGGCTTATAGAATTCTTAATGCATGTATCAAGGATTTCTCAGCTAATAATTTTTGGAAATTTTTCAAGTACAAGATCTCTACATCTTTGACAAGATTGTGGTTGAATTCGCTAATTTCAATGAATCGCTACGTTATAAAAAATATTAGAAAATACATATTGTATAAAAACATTACAAAAAAGTCTATCTCCAGAGTCTGTTGAGAAATCACATCTATCTCTTGTTAAAAAATGTTTGAAAATAAATAGCATATACATCTTTAGAGAGATACATGGTATTGTCACATCTTACGTTACTTTTTCTCGTCTTGATAATGTCAATTATTAAAAAGAATAAATGCAATGAACAGTTTAATATTTTACCAGAAATTAAAACATTAACACTTTATAGTATCTTTGTGCAAAAATCTATTTATCAAACAATTACTCTTAACAGAATGATTTTTGATTTACAAAGCACTGACAACACCGTCGTCCTTAATATTTACGAGTTACTTGCAGCTGAGTTGTGAAAACACTCACAAACAGAAAAAAAATGTCTCAACCAGTTTGTCCTTTCTCTGACACAAATCTTTTTTTACCGCA
Organism: Dolomedes plantarius; assembly: GCA_907164885.2. Classification (NCBI taxonomy): domain Eukaryota; kingdom Metazoa; phylum Arthropoda; class Arachnida; order Araneae; family Dolomedidae; genus Dolomedes; species Dolomedes plantarius. The sequence goes on along the minus strand of OU015500.1, from coordinate 26,205,182 downwards.
TTTCTCTAGCTTTCCTAGAGGCGAAATCGTTGAATTATTAATGTTTTGATTTGCTGCATTCAGACTATGACGGATACGATAACAAAGCCGACCGAGAAGGTGTCGGGAATCATAAAAAAAATGTCGAAAAAAGATGAAGTTCCCCATTGATCTGTTTATAGAAAAGAGACATGATTTTATTTACAGATTATATAGACTTTCAGGGCTAGAAGGAAAGAATTTTGAGGTTATACAACACTTTAATTGATTTGAGAAAATATATTTTCAAATTTCAGTGTTTTGCTTATTTTGCGTAGTCGTATTACATTCTAATATCATTTTAGGAAAAAAAATCTGTATAAAATGAGACATTGTATTTTTAATTTTTTTAGAGAACTTTTAAGAAATGTTTTTTTCCAAACTCTATGGGAAATTCTTTGGTAACTCGTGTCTTTTAAACTAAACTCAATGCCGGTATTCTACCGTCTAAAATACCAGCTTTCTACGTGAGGAATTCTTATTTTATATATTCCTGTTCTAATAGCTCTCAGCTTCTTCCGAGAATAGCGTTACGCATTGCTGAACATATTTTTGACCATATCTGTCGCAGACGTTTTTGACATTTATTTCTGTAAATATTTATTAGTTTCATAAATGCTAAAAGGGATTTTTATTATGACTATTACTCCTGTTTCCATTTTTAACGATAACCATTTTTAATGATTACTATTTTCTGCTGGAACAGGTAGTCGAACCCGTATCACTTACCTCCGAGTGAGTTCTTTACCAAATGATTTATGCCAGCAATGTGAGGAATTCTTATTTTTCGAACATTTTCGGGAACTGCATGGGGCTTTTTTTATGTAGACGTTTATTAAAAGTTTTACACTTTATAGAGATACAGTTGCCTATCTGTAGCGTTCTTATTTTTCGTGTTCCAATCCTCACAGATAACAGGATTAATCTTCAAATCAGGGTCCTTTAATATGTCAGTGAGAAGAGGCTATGATTTTATCTTCTATCAATTCCATACATTTTCCTTCCACGGTGATTGTTGATGCGATTATTTTTAATACAGAATCGCACGCACGATATGCATGACTCACTTATAGGTATTGATTAAAACTTGTAAATCAATAATACAAATGAAAATAATCAATTTGAAAATGTTTATGTTTGACCGGCGAGTAAAAGTTTAAAAAGTTGAAGATAAGATCCTAATACAAACACAATAATTGGGGGGATAGATGTAGGCCAACTTTTTTTTCAAATCTGGTGCAATTGATATGATCAAATCTCAAATGTATTTACCTTTGTCCAGTGAGACGACGTATTTAATGTTCCATGGACCAGTTGCAACTGGGAGGTAGTATATTGTTTTGTTGACCCAAAGAAGTATCATTATCGTAGATACATGAAAAGTTTTTCTTCTCTTCTGATTTGAACTCCCCAAGAGCTCCTAGCAAGCGCCAGTGAATGTGTAAGTATTATCTAAAAGTATCAGCTAACTATAAGTATTGGAAAGTAGAGCGCTGGCGAGTGTGATATATGTGTTATAATACTTTAAGGCTGCTATGTACTAAGAAAAAAAATCGTATTTCCCTTTTCCTCTTCTTGCAGACTCTTGTAGTGGGAGGAGTCCAGTTGACAGTTCGAGAATTCCACCCCCCTTAGGATTGACATTTTGAGGGACTGTAATGGCTCTCTCTCTATAGCGCTGCCCCCAAATTTTTTATTTAAAATATATTTTTGTCAACTATTTACAGGTACATAAATGCTGATAATCAAATAAAATTGCCTGAACTTTTCTGCAAAACGCTACAAGATTCATTTTATAAATTTCGTCCACCGAAGGAATTTATGAGCGTTTAAAACACACTATACCAGATATTTCCCCGAATAATTTAAATTTTAAAATATTGTCGCGTAGATTCGAATTTATATCACAGGAAATCAATGCGAGAGCTGCACTAGAGAACTTTATTCAACCTGAATTGAACGCTAGCTCGACTTATATACAGTCACCGAACTTACTGGAACGGTAGAAACTAGAATTAGCATATAATAAATTAGCATATAATAAATTAGAATACAATAAATTTGCATATTAGAACATTCTGAATAAAACGAGAAATGATAACAAAGGAAATTTGAAGAAAAGCAACTTGCATCCAGCGGGGCTCGAACTCATCACCTTCAGAACCGCAGCCAAACACCTTACGCCTGTGCCACGACAGCTACGTCACAGATTCGCTACAATATTAATTGCGTGATTTTAAAAAAACGAAAAATGTACACAAACGTAAAATTGCTTTCTCTATGACGGAGTACAATTTAAAAAAAAAATTCTTTGAATCCAAGTCGGCAATCCGTGGACAAATTCTCCATAGGTTAACATTGAGGTGAGCGAATCCAATGGGGTTAGTACATAGCAGCTTTAAGTCCAGTCTCTTAGAACGGCAAGGATGAGTTCTCAATCGTTTATATTCATGCTCTTTGGAAGGATTTCCAGCAAGTGGTTAACCCTCTGCTAAGTTTTCACTGTGTAAAATGCATCGGCATATTAATTACTGCAATCCAATCTTAGATAGTCTGTTACACGTGTAATAATACTTACTGATTTTTTTTTTTAGTATTATCGAGTCAACCGTTTATAATAACAGTTGAAACATACTGCATCAACAAAAGCGTTTATTGCACTCGCTATATTTATCGTAATCTTCGTTTAAGCAAATTTTGCTTTATTTTTAATATTAATGATTTCTTGCAAGTATTAGTGATTTTTTTCTAATGCGGAGGCACTGATGAGACATATGCCTTTTGTTATTCCCCGCGAAATTTTGCTGGCTACCATATTGTGGGAGCACCATTTAGGTGAGTCATTATTGCTCCCTATGAGGGATAATATGTTAACAACCTTGCGACCAGATTTGAACCCAAGACCCATGACTTATACGGAATTTGAACCCAAGAAACCCTGAGCGGAAGTGCATGACGCTGACCTCTATACCATGTGGGCGGCATGTTTCACAAATATATATTCCCCTATAAATGGAAACACTTAATTCGGTCTTGATCAACTATCACCTATGGCTTATCATCACTAGGGATACGTAATTTTCGTATTTACGAAATAGATGCGAATAAATGTGAAATTTGCTGATATGAGCGAATAAATGCGAAAATTATTTGTTTTGCTACTTTTCGGCGAAAAGTCGGTTATAAACGGCTTTTTAGGCAAAATTACGAAATAATAGTAATAATTTATTAACAAAATTGCTTATCTAAGACCATCCACGGTCTTTAGCTGAGAGATCTCACTCTCGAAATTTGCTTATTACTTATTGCTAAAGACTTAAGGAAGAGAAAGTGGAGACTACTACAAGGTTAGCTTTTAGCTAAGAATTTTGATACTTACCTAACCAAGTAAGAAAGTTGTGATTTTTTTAAATAAATACGAAATTTTTGAATTAATTTTTTTGCGAATAAATGCGAAATTTTATATATTGTAAAATATTTTTTTGCGAAATTTCGATATTTTTTATGCGAAATTTACGTACCCCTAATCATCACCCTACACTCTGTCTTCTAAGTCCAGTCCTTGAGAACAACTAGGTTGAGTTCTCAATCCTTTATGTTTATACCATTTGTAAAAATTCCCAGTCAATGGTTTACTCTCTGTTAAAAGTCCATTGTGTTATACCACAGCATAGCAATTATTTTGACGCAGTGTAAAACAGACTATAATATTGTTATAATACTTACTATCGTTTTAGTATTATCTATGGCAAAGCATAATTAATATAGTTAATGAGTTATTTAGTTTAATATTTAAAAATAAGCTTAGAGTAATTATTCACGTATAGTTTAACAATTAGAAGATGACGTTTAAATTTACGATTTAAAATTTCTGTGAAAAACTTTTTACAATTTATTTATTATTAAACCGGCAACTAGCATATACTATTTAACTTTTTAGTAAAAAAACAAAGTGAAGTAAAGAGTAATTCTTTCTGGAACAATGTATGTCACCACATCTATTTATTAATATCACCATGAGCTCTATCCATGTATCTGTCATTTACACATGTAGTAAACCGCACTTACTATGGAAAAAGATTGCACTTAGTCCAGACGCAATTAAGTGGCGACAGACTGGGTATTGTTATCTGACGCTATGATTTGGAAAGAGCTTTTGAATGCCAGTCCTTGATATATGTCAATACAGCATCTCTCCGAAGGTCAAGGAATTCGTTTTGTTGTAGCAACCACTAAGGAAATGGAGATGTTCTTTAATGCGGATGTAGACAAATTTGTTTCTTTTCTTTCTTACATTATGCTTACTCCATGTTTTTAGGATATCCCTTTTATGGGAGCGAGTTCAACGGTAATTTTCGAGGTAAATAGCCCGGGCAGAAAGACTGTGTATAAGTTATACCTGAAAATATGACACTGCTGGGTAAACAATGAATATCTGTTACGATTCACTCTCCCTGGTTTAATTTTTTTAAAGTTTTTCTGTTTATTTTATCTAATTCAGTGTTTCCCAACATTTTTCGAGTTTTGACCCCCTTCAATGGTTTCCACGCATCATGCGACCCCAACCTGCATACATTCATTATAAGGTAATTTAAGACATAAAGAAAATACTAAAAGGCATTTTTCATAAATTAAATTCTAACTAAATTTTTAATTTAATCCAAAAGGAAATTTGTAAGAAATGGAGAACATGGAGGAACATTCATTCGTCAGTCAAAGGAGTGTAAAAAAAATTTCAGGTAGTCTCTTCTAACGAAACTACCGCGAGTTATTAACGTAGGATTGCTTATCATTGCTTACCTCTTTTGTATGTATGTGTTATATATGTGTTATATCTATATATATATATATATATATATATATATATATATATATATATAAAGCAATAACCTTTCGTTATCATTAAAACGTCTATTCAAATTTTTTTCATCTTATCACAACAGAATACTGTCCCTCATTTAAATTTGACCTAAGATACTCCAGAGAAATCTATTAGTTTTCCACTTAAACAAGCCACGCGCCGACATGTTATTTAATGGGCATGTTCTAGAAGCCTGACGTAACCTCGTCCGATGTGGCGTGATGATGTCAGGTGTCAATTTTTACGAATCGGAAGTTCAATCTAATCGTACGCGGCGAGAGATTTCAGTTTCGTTCGCGCTTTGCGTGTTTGCCACGGTGTTGTTAAGATGTAAAACTTGGGCGCGCTGCGTCCACTTTGTCCTGTATATGCTGATCCCGACAGAGACCAGAATAGGCCATAATGTACGGATTAATGTCCAGCAACGGTGGTGTGGAACTCGGTGAAAAAGAAAACCGCATGATGTCCCCCGGAAATTCCTGAAAAATAAACATAAATCGAAATGAAAGCGCCTCTTCCTTTCTGGCGTCGGATTTAAATTATTTTTCTTCGTGCCAGCCACTCATTTTGCTGAAAACAACGACGACTACCCTCTGCAATGGTTCAAGTTCACCGATCCGTTAACATTACATATATATATATATGTGTGTGTGTGTGAGTCAAAATTTTGACGTATTTTGGTACTTTTCTGTTTAACTGTTTACTGTTTGCCCAGGCGATACAGACTGGGTTTGACGTGCTGCCAAAATTATAACACGCAACGCATCTGAAATTTTGCTTTCCGGAGGACCGTTATGGCGGAACCTAATCCTACGTTAATAAACAACAGAACAGATCAGTACCTAAAAAAATAATAATGCACCTCCGTATTGATTCAGAATTATTTAACAATAAATATAGAAAACACTTATCTAAATAATTGTTTGGAATTATTCCCCGACGGAATAATTGGCTTTATTCCGTCGGAGAAACTACAATAGGACAGCACAGAATGAAGACAAAATAACGTTCAGAGTTTGAGTATTGTACGTAACTCTCGATTTTCTTTTAACTACGCAATAAAGGCGGTATATTTCTAACGAACGGGGTTTTCGCTTTGAATGAGCCTTTACCCTTTAAAAAACATCACTTCCTTACAGTTTCATGGTAAATAAATACTGACAAATTTTTTCGGTGAAATTCATTAGATAATTTTTTTAACTGGATAAAAACATGGAGACCCCCCTCCCATAAAACACTTCCTAGGTTTGGAATCACTGATCTAATCTTTTCTAACTTTCATTAAATTTTGTTTTATTTCTATCGTAAATGATTTCTCTCTGGATCAAGTGAATTGAATTACTATAAATTTAGTTCACGTTGGTGTTATTGAAAGACAAGCTTGCTCGCAATATCCTCAGCTATACCCACGACCATTACACTGAAAAAATATTTTTTCCCCTATAGATGATAACTTTTATTTTCGATCGTGTTCAGCTGTCATCAAAAATCAATGGACTTGCGCCGATCAATGTGTATAAACAACAAAGAAGTACAACGATCCAAATATTGTCTGTGACTTACAGGTATAATTATGTAGCAGTGTCTGTTGAAACTTGAAAAAAGGCATACTTTTCAATTTCAGATAGACTCCCCCCACAGAAAAAAAAATTCTGAGTGGAAGCGCAAAAAAAAAAAAAAACCCACATATTTTTTTAATGGACTAAAAAATGTTTCAGATTTTAGTGATTCTCTCTTCATGCGTAACGAAAAATCCATTGTCATTTGCTTAAAGCATTTTTTTCATTCTCCGCTCCTGTGTTCCCAGAGTCACGATTATAACTTTGAAAGTAATTGATTCGTGATAACAAATTTCTGAAATGGATATGACTATCGAATGCTCAGAAGGGATTTTCCACATCATCATATCCCACACACGCTGCGTTCATGCTTTTTACCGTACATAAACTAAATCACTAAATATGAAAAAAAATTATAATAGAACTTGAAAAGATCGTGAATAATGCGATATGGTTTTTTACTTTAATGTATGAGTTTTTTTGTGGTTTGTTTTGTTTGTTTGTTGTATGTGTGTGTTGTTGTTTCCGAACAAGATCAAAGAAAAATTATGGAAAAATCTTTCCTTATATTTATCACAAATATCTTGAATCGATCTTCAACTCATATTTCAGAGCATTATGTTAAAAAAAAAGCTTCATCTCTGTAAAATTCTATTAACGTAAAATTATTCCAAAAAAATACTACACTTACGAATATTGCAACTCTATGCATTGTCAGAACTTTTAAACTGTATTACTTCAATTTACTTTTATTGGAAATAATAATATATTTTTTCACTAACTTTTATACTTGGTATATTTGAACTTTAAATTTATTTGCGCTCTCTATTATTTTCACAATTGATATAGGCAATTTATATTTTTATAGTAATTATTTAAAGCTACATCCCATAAAAAATTGCCCTTTCCAATTCGAGATTAAATTAAAAATCTGTTATTATTTGATTCTGAAAATTTTTCTTACATATTGTAATTTGGATTCTAATACAATTTTGTTCACAATTTCCAGTAATTTTTTTTATTTATTATTTATTTGTATTTTTGTATATTATTTTACATCACGAATAAAAATGTATTTTAATATGTTCAGCCAACAACCGTTTTTATGTATCTATGTAGTTCCTTTCCTTCTTACCAAGGTTGTAATTTTATTATTTTTCGTTTTAAATGTACGTTTAATTCGTGTGTATTATGTTTTCTCCAGTAGATTATTTCGAATAAAAAAGATGGGAAATTAAAACTTTAGTTACGATAAATTTACAGTATCGAAGAGCAGAATTATTTAAAAAGGTTTTGTAAATTTTCAGTGAATATTAGACACATTTCAAATACAGGGTGGTTATAATTAAACTTTCCCTATAAACGGCATCCTACTGCTCAAACGGGTGAACGGAATGTAACCACAGTGCCCCCCCCCAAAGAAGTAGAAATATTGATTTTGCATTATAAATATTTTTATTCGTTCATCTCGCCCCCCCCCAATGCATTATAAATATTTTTATCCATTCATCTCGCTCCCCCCCCCCCAAGAAAAAATCCTGGGTGCGCCACTGTGTAACCACACTGGGTAACATTCCCAGACCATTCCCAGACTGGGTTCATTCCCGACCATTATGTTTTTGCAAAATTGCACCTTACTGCTATTTGTGCTTTATTTACGTTGGATTTCCTGTTTATTCCTCGAGCACAAAGGTTTTGTCTTTTCATTTCACACTGGGTATATAGACTATACATGAGATGCGTTCACGGAAAAAAATAGTTCAAAAATGCCCGCCAGATGACGCTTTTCCTGGAAAAACATTAAATTTAACAATATGAATGACCAAAATGGAATACATAAACAATATTAACAATTCGGAACAAGATTTATAAGTAATAAACTGTAAAACCGGGAAAAGCCGTAGATTCTAGGGGAAAAAAATCTCGAGATTTGCATGCGTACAAAGAAGAGGAATCGTTATGCAAAACAGGTCTGGGTATAAAACATTTATCGTGGGGATTTGCGACGTAGGATGACTTAAAGAACTCATTACGCTTTATGTGCGAAACATCACAACTAATCAGTTGCGATCTGCTGTTGAACATGCTGTCCATCGCCTTGAAACTTTGCAGGTGACTGACAGTGGCAGTGGCGCACCCAGGATTTTTTCTTGGGGGGGGGCGAGATGAACGGATAAAATATTCATAATGCATGGGGGCGAGATGAACGGATAAAAATATTTATAATGCAAAATCAATATTCATAATGCAATTTTATTTTTGGGGAGGCAGGGCCCCTTGCCCCCCCCCCCTCTGGGTGCGCCACTGGACGGTGGTCACATTGAACAGCTTTCCTTAGATCGTCCTGGACACGATTAACAACTGCTCCTCTTGTGACATTTCGTCATAATCTGTACCTGTTTCTGCAAACTCTTTTTTTTTCCCTCAAACAGCAAAGACGTACTGTTATTTATTTTCTTACCTTTAATGTGGTTCGATAACAAGGTGATCTAAACCTAGTCAATAAATGTTCAAATTCTTTATGTATTCCGTTTTGGTCGTTTATTTTGTTAAATTTAATGTTTTTCCATGAAAAATGCCATCTGGTGGACATTTTTGAGCTAAATTTTTCTTTTCGGGATTCCGTGAGCGCATCTCGTGTATAGTCTATAAATCCAATGTGGTTACATTCTGTTCACTCGTTTGAGCTATAGGATGCTGTTTATAGGGCAAGTTTAATTATAACCACTTTGTATATTGATTCAACTTTTATGATGTTTCCATGAAATTAATTGTCAAGTAAATAATTTTTGACAAAATGAAGGATAGGCCATATCATTAAGTTGCTTAAATAATATTCATTATGATAATGAAACCGTATGTAATATTATTTACTTCAAATAGATATAACATTTGAAGCAATTTCAGTTGTTTAAATTTAATGCTTACCCGTTAAATTTAATGCTTAAATATCCTGACCTGGGTTAATTAAGGTCACGTCTTAAAAAATGTTTTGCAGCCTTTGTATGTTGCTGCGCCTAAAATGTAATAAATTATAGTCAAGAGCATAAAAAAAAATTTGGTTTCAATCCTCACCGTAAAATTACAGTTTATGCCTCATAAATTACTGGGCAGGCAAAAAGCCGATACTTAAAGGCTTCTGAATTATTTACCAACTCCGACCGTAATATTTTACGCTTTAATAAATTTTGCTATTGACTCCAGTGATTACTTTTTTTCCCCAAAAATCTTGTTCCCATTAAATCACTAGCTTATGACCCTTGGTCGCAGTGCTTGTAGTCAAACGAAGAGATAAAGGGAGATTTAGGGATGCACAATGCGTGTAGTGAGGCTTGAAATTTTTAACAAAAACTTAACTAAAAAGGAAGGGTGGAAACGTTTAAGAAAAAGTCAGTTTGCTTTTTATTTTTCAATTTTATAGAAATATATGCATACTCATATTTAATTTTTTTAGCTTAATTTTCGCTATATGCAAATTGGGGGTTGTAATGTTTTGCTCTAGACGCACGACTTAACTAAACTGTTCTTTTATTCTGTGATAGGCGGACTTATTATTCTTCGGCCGTTCTGATTCATTTCTTTTTTTCTATTGAAAATTCTTATATTCGTATTTTTTTTCACTCTCATGAATATTTATACTGTTTACCCATTTTACCGTTAAATGACGGTTCCTTTTTAAGTAAATATACTTTAAAAATATATTTTTTAACTAAAAAAGATAATTATTTACTAACTAGAAGTAAAATGATCTAGAGAAATTAATCACATGCTTAATTTTTAGAATGGCAGAAATCATATTAAATATGATGACTGAGTAAATCTTTTTTCTGCGATCAATTATTGTCATTAATTTGCGATATTCATGAATAAGAAAAGAAGAAATATGATGTGTTAATAGAATGTGGGTTCTATTTAAGCGTTAATAAGGGATTTATTTGAATATGTCAAAACTTTTTTAACGGCAGAATATATTGATTTTTCTTTTACACTGGTTTAATAAAGCACGTTTAGATTAAAACTTGTGTAGTCTATGTAATACAAGTTATACATTGGTCTGATGATAAGTAAATGGAATTCTATTACATTAGTTTTAGAAAACGTATAAGGGGGAAATTTGTATAGAATGAAATTAAAATTATTTCTCTTCAAAATAATAAGTTTGATTTTCAACAAAATTGTCTTTAACAATTTCAAAATATTTTAACTACCTTTTCGTTTCGTCTGTAATGTTTCTTTTCTGCTTTGCTGTTGATCTACCTGAGTACTGCAACTTTCGCTTTAGGTAGTAAATGTTAACTTTTCAATGTCTCTTTCAATTTTAGATAAAACTTAGACGATGTCTTACGGGATCTACAAGCGAGGTATTGCACTATTTAGATTTTAGACGCTACTCACTATTTTTGTCGTTAATTGACTGCAGTGCGGAACTGAGTTGTCGTAAATCAACTCATGCATGTCACCTATATTGCAACTTTTCGCATAGCAAAAAATCTTCTTGTCCAATAATTTCATCACACTTACCTTTTACTTACTTCAAACGGAACTTGGAAGAAAAACCCAAGAACAACTCAGGCTATTGCTAAAGGCATTAATTAAACATCTGCAAAGCCTTATACTGCATAGGTAAGACTAAATAGACTAATTAGTTCACACGTAGATGACAATATGCCGTACACAGAAGTGCACAATATAAGCCATTGTGTAGCTTTAGAATAAGGCCTAGTGTCGCACAGGATTGTCAATAAGAACTTATTTTTTATTTTTCCTTTTGAACTTAAAAGACACTGAAACAACTTTCTTAAGAACATTTCTAGAAGATTTTACATTGCATGTACAAAATTTGTCTGTACGTGTATAAGGCTGTTATAAATAATAATCGAATCATGGATTATGTATTTCTTATGGGTTCTGTGTAGTATCACATGTACACTCAGGAGCCTAATTGTGAAGCATAAATCTTAATATGTACTCAGCAAATGAGATCAGATTTGATCAGCAGAAATTTGCTTTTGAATTACCAGTACACCTAAAACAATTTCAACGCCCATCCATAATTTATCAGAATATGCTGAAAGAAGAGGAGGACATCAGAATTTCAAAACGATGACTGTCCTCATCATCAAGAGTTGTTCTCACTGTTAAGCAGGATCTAATGTTAGAAGACACGTGTTAGGCACAAGGAGGTAGCTCCTTTGTTGGAGGGTGAGAATGATCGAACTAAGACTGTCGTAGTCTTACGAAATGTAAGACTACGTAAATCTGGTGAGTATCCAGAGCGTTTAACGTACCACCATGCGTTATGTCTAAACTACGGAGAAGACTACTGAGTAAGGCTAGGGAGAAGACTCTGAAATACTGGAAATGTGTAACAACACATATGAGATTTTTCATGAGTGAAAACCTCTCAAAGAAAGACCGGTATCTGGCATTAATTGCACGATGCTACATTTACTTGTATATACCTGCATGGCCAGTACTCTGGAGATGATGCAGCCGAAACAGGAAGCTTGAGGAAACAGGTCTTTATGCTAGACGACCAGCAGTTTGAACAAACTCACCCCTGTTCACAGGCATGTACTTTTAAACAGCAGTCAAGAATGTCAGCTCTTAACTTCGCATGAGTAATATAATTCTCTTTTGTGTGATAATCCACAGTCAGTTGGTGTGCTAATTTTAACCGAATGTAATGAATAGATCACATTACCATCTCGGTAAGGATTAATTTGGTGTAGGTGGCTTGTTATAATGAGCGGGCATAATATTGAACAGGCGCCCAGAACTAAACACTGATGAACAGTCATTTGGTTTAGATTTAAAGAAGGGATAATACGCAGTACTTATGTTTAGTTTTAACAAATAGTTCAAGGACTTGGTGAGCTTTATAATTAAAGACGCAAGTTTAAACTTATTTAATTCATGGCTCACAAATTTACGATTATAATATATAAATCTACAACAAGTTTGAAAGTACTGATCAAATGATGAAAGTACTGAGCAGATGAAACAATCGTTGCATAGATATCGGACCGCTTGATACCCTCTCGATATTACTAATACTCAAATACATACTTGGTAACCAGCCAACTATGTGAACTTAACGATGGAGTTTCGAGGATCGACGTTTTGCACACCTGTGTCGATATACATGATGGAAACTTTAATCATATATTTTGATAATTATTTTTGTAAAAATTAACTTGTGAAGTTCAAATAAGGTATGTTATTTACGTCAAAAAAGTTTCTGCAAATATATCTTAAAGATTCTTCAAACTTCGACGCTACCATCTTAGACATAGTGTCAATGAATCCTCAAATGTAATAAAATTACTTAAATTATTTTCAGTGACGTATTTCTTGCAAACACTTCATAATTTGTTGCATGATCATATGTGTGTCTCCGCCAGTTGTAAATACAGCAATTATCATTAGTTCAAATTTAGTTCTTTTAAAAGAAAATGAGTTCTTTGTAATTTCTAATGAATGGAAGAATTGGTTGCCATTTAAGTCTTTTGTATGATATAATTTTAATTTCCCAGTGAAAAAATCAATCCTAATATATCTCTTTAGTGTCAGTAGACGGGCATTCCATTGTAATTAAACTTCACGCGTCTAACTGCAAATATTAGGGGACTGCCAGCAACCAGTTGGCATGTTTCCTCTTCCCTTGAGTAATCACGTACGGCAATTCTCGCAGAGTTTGACAACAATCCTTCAGCAACAGAAGTCGGAGGCGACATCTTGCTCCGTTCCCACCATCCATTTCTCGCGTTGACAACTCCTGACACGAGATTTGCTAGACATCATCTCCACGATGGGGCGTGTGCCCGCAAAAATTTTTAGCGGAAATCCTTGATAAAAATCTTAATTGATGACGAACAAGTGCCGTGACTTGCGTTTTCCTCTTCGCTTTCAGGGGGCCTGACAATTGAACCGAGCACAAAAGACTTCAGCTTTCGTAACCAGGAGACGTTTCGCTTCTGGAGATTAGCTTCTCGCCCGATGTGACATGCCGAGTGAGTGTTGGGAGCTGTGTTGTAGTGACAGTCGGCGTGATGAATCGGCTTAAAAACGGTCGCGATGGACATCTCCCCTTATTAGGCCGTGTGTCACAGCTTCTTTATTGTCTTAATTTGCGAACTAATCGCAAGAGAAAGTATTAACTGCTTCTTCAAGGTTTTTGCGATCTTTTAAAATTAGCTGTTTAAAACACACTGGAAAAAGGGAATGCAATGAAATGTATGCTTCATGCTAAGGAGGTTCCTGAATTAAAATAAAACTCGGGAAAAAATTAGAATTTAAATCGTTGAAAATCCTTCCAAACTATCAAAATAATTGACGTGTAAATGAAAATATTACATGTTTAAGAAACACATGAATGTTTCTTTACAAAAATTTGGATATTGCGTTTTCAAAACATATATATCGGGTTATGTTCTGGATAGATTTTAAAGTTTTGATACATAGTATAATTGAAAAATTAAAAAAAAATATTTATTTGGTGAAGTTTTTAGATTGTGAACCGATTAACAAAAATTTTTAGGAATGCAAAATTCAAATGCAATATCCAGAGTATACGGGTTCGAAACCTTCATAGGCATGGGTGTCTTCTGCCATTCGGATTCAGCTTTAAGCTGTAGGTCTCAGTAAATTAGTAATATCGTGTTCCTAGTGATAATCGTGGTGCTTAAAACCAACTAAGCCAACCAAATGCAATAATACTTGAACGTCATTAACCATGACAGTTGAAGCCCTGTTTCGTCTACCTTGTAAGAAGTGATATCTTTGAGGATTGTGAGAAATAACACATTTATAAAGTTATAATGATCAAGAGTTTATATATACATACTCATAAGGGAAAGGGGGGGTGCGATATTATGAGTCAGAATGAAATTCGTAGGTTCGTTGTGTTCGTATATACAAAACTGGGATCTTAGTATAATTGAAAAATAAAAACATATTTAATTTTAGAAATGCAGATTAACATTTTGATATTTAATACAAGGATTTTAAATTAAATGGAAAGTTCTTTATTACTACAGACTTCAAAAAATATTCTGCTCTGAGAATATTATAGATCGCAGTATTCTTCTCGCAAAGTTAAATTTTTTAAATTTTCTCTTTCCTTCAAGGTTTTTGTTTGAAGAAAACTGGTCTAATTTAATTTATTTCCAAACCAATGACCTATTTTTTCTCAACCACAAAACTAAAACTAATCTCCCGTAAGCCGAGAAATTTTTTTTCCCATTTAAGTACTTTAATTATCACGTATTGTCAACAGATGTGTGAGAAGATCAAAGGTTTATTGATATTTTTATTCTTGGTGCCCTTGGGATGTACTGGTACCTTTTTATATTAATATACATTTTTTATCCTTTAATGTATTTTCACAACTGTGCAACACCTAAGTTTTGATTTTCCGTTATAACCATTAATTTGGTTTTTACAAAAAGATTTCTTCTACAGTGAAGGTTACATTCCACTGTTTTGTTACATTCTACTTTCCTACTGAGATTCTACTTAAAAATATTTTCTTATAATTTTTATGCCAAAAGCTATAAATGTCACTGAAGATAAATACCGTCATTCTACGAGTAAATGTAATGAAATATGCAAATTCGAGTAAATAATTAAATGAATCCAAAATTATTGATCTCCTAGAAAGTTCAAATATAAGATAGTTCTACTATCTACTAGAAATAATTCAACTGTTCTCAATTAGGTCATTCATGAATACTTTTCTGACTGGGGACAATTGCAGCTCTAAATCTGAATATCTTATATGTTCATGTTGACTGAAAAAGACCCATCAGGAATGAAAAATGAATATTTTTCCATGCAAAACAAGAACCTCTTAAAAAATTTATTGAATTTTTTTTGTGTGCGTATGCTATATATAATAAATAATCTTCAAGCGATAGCAAACTGTTCCTTGTACAGTTAAATTCAATATATCACAGCAGCAGAATATTTAAGGTAGGTAGAACAGCGGAGTGTTCCGAATATTTAGTTAAACGTGTGTGAAGTGAGATTATCATGAGGGAATTGGAATTTTCATCTAGACAATTTCTCTTGCTACGAATTAATGTAATTTAAATTCAGTGACTGTATGTTTATAACGCTTTCAAATTTAGTACACTTTGAAATTTAAGTTAGGCAAGTTGCCTGTGGGTGGATACAAGAGCTTTGAGCGTTTTAGTTATGATCAATAGATCTTTCACGTGGATATAAAGCACGTTATCTATTGTATTGGAATGGTGTTGCGTAGGTGTACGACCCAAAGCATAAACTATTTCTCTTTCAGTTCACTGGACACTTCTTATAATGGTGGAAGAAACAGGGAGCCTTTATGTAAAAGAAACAGGAGATATATTGTTTTCCTTACATAGCCTCAAGCCCATATTTAAATTGCCATTTTCAAAAGCAAAATTTCATCTGATAATATGAACACACTAAGTGTAAAAGGAAATAATAGGAGACGTTTAATATGTCCTTAAGTTAGTTTGTACACTGTAGGTCAATACAACATCAAATATTGAGAATTTTATATCTCTTCGTAATATATAGCGGGAAAAAGAAATAAAATTTGAAAGTAATTGTAAGTTATAAGAAAAATGATTTTCCTGTTAGATTTTAAAAAGGACATTTGATTTTAAAGCATCAATGAGTGAATATTTCTGTTATTTACTCAACTCTGAATGCAGTACATGTGTTAACTGTAACTGGTAAATTATGTACCGTCTGGAGACGTGTCAAGAGATCACGGAAAAGTTTGTTGCTGTGAGCAAAATAAACAAAATGATTGGTCTACATCAAGCAAAGAAATCTACTTAGGCGAGTTTTTAATTTACTGAAACTAAGGTGCGTCCAGTGTGTTATTAGAGATTGAGTAGTAAGTGGTGAAAAATTAGCTGTGTGAAGTAAAGGAGGTCGAGAAATAAGCCTTAACGATCGTAGGTGGAAAACGCGGAAACAGTTGGTGAGATTGAAACATAAAAAAATCATGGAACACACAGTAGTAAAAGTAAAACTATTTCCACATGAACTCGTGACAATCATTTACAGGATTAAGGACTAATCTGGCGTATGGCATCAAGGTTACCACAAGTTAGTGGCGTTAATCATACAAAAAAAAACTTCAGTTTACCAGAGAGCGTAAAGAGTGAACTGAAGAACTCAAAATAGGTCAGTAGGTATGGTGAATCTATATTTATCCTGTTCCAGAATGCAGACTGGTTATTAGTCAACTGCATGCTAGGTGGATTAATTATAAGAAAACGAGTTTATTAATTTAATATTGCAGACGGAAAATATATCATGAAGTGTAATGGATCCTAATTTATCCCCTTAGAGCTAGGAGAGCAATGTACAAATTTACAATTTCTGCAAGAAGATGATCCGAAATTGACCTGTTCCATTTGTCTCTCAGCAATGTTATGCCCTTTTAAAATTCTGTTTACCTCTGGAATCTTCTAAATGACCAATTGTCTCATCAATGAATTATTTCCCCTTGGCAGCGTGGGGTTATTTCACTACAACAGTTTCAATAAGTAGCGGGCTTATAATTTGGTCCAAGAAGCATAAGACACTATTTCACTATTTTTTATATGATCATCGTAGTAGCACTGTTAAGTTTCTCAAATATACAGCCGATTACGGAGTAGTTTGACTCTTTCGTCGTCCAAAGAGTTTTATCGGTGAAACAGCAATGTGAAGGTGAACGCGAACATAAATGTAGAAATGTTACAAGAGATTGTTGAAACAATGTCACGCTGTCCTTGAACATTCAGATGTGGGGAAAAGAGGCTCATTAGTATTTTATTGATGTTAATATAAATCTCAAATACCATTTAGTAGGTTTAAAATATTATTTATTATTGTCTTATTACTATTACTAACATCAGAACATTTGTTAATTAGAGCTGATAATTGTTGTTATCTCAATAATGAGTAACATTTACAAATATCCTTCAGAAACGTAACGATGAGAAATAACGATTATAAGATTTAAAAAAAATGATGAAATGTAGTAAAAAGATATTTATAAAAGTTGTGAGATTCTTTTATACTGGAATCTACTAAAGCCATGCCGCTTTGAAATTCCCATTCAAAAGTCTCGTAAACAGTAATATACACATTTTTATTGGTCCTTTAAAATGGACTGAGTAAACAATTACTCCGCTGCCAACATTTGGTGTCTAGATAGCTGAAAAATATGAAAAGTCACTTTTGGGGATGAAGACTTTTATTTACATTCTGCCGGATAACATTTCTACAGAATCGGGGATTTATATGAGAAAAAATTCTTGTAACACATCCTAATAAGGTACAAGGTGCTCCCATAAAGTAATCGGATAATATTTTTAAATAAGAAAAATATTAATCATCTTCAAATAATTTTATCTCCTTCAAAGTAATTGCCAAAGGAGTCTATACAATTTTTCCAACGTTTCTTCAAGTCATCGAAACACTATTTATAGGCGTTGGAACTAACCGTTTGCAAAATACGGGTGACATTTGATTTAATATCCGAGACGTTTTCAAATCTCTATCCTTTCATGGCCATCTTAATCTTCGCACCTTGTAGTTACTCAATCACCAGTAAGTAATCGTGGAGTACGCTTGTTTTTGTTTTTACTTACGGCTATGTGCTAGAGTGACTGAACTTTGTCAGTAACTAAAATATTTCGAGGAATTTCCCCTTTGGAATTCCCCTCACTATCGTACTTATCAGCTATATCATTTTGAGCAAACCGTCTAGATTTCCCGGCTCTTTTCGTGGAGCAATTAGTGTTGCCTACTTTAGATTGCATATTTTAACAGGCCATGACTATTTACAGAATCACATCTACAAAATTAGAATTATAGACACAGTTACTTTAAACGAACATATGACTGGAGACATCCTTCTGCATCTGCCTTACAATCCATTGCAATTTTTCATTCCATAATGTTAATAAAGTTTTTAATACATATTTTCATGCATCTAATTTGTAATTTATAGAGTAATTAAGCTCACTTCTACCCAGACTTGAGTGTATATAATTTGAAGTGGCACTCTAAATGAATTTGATGCAAACACAGTTTATACATGAAACAATGTTTATTGAGTTCGTTGCACATATAGAATTTGCTTTTACAGCAATAAGCATACGTACTACTTGTACGGAATACATAAATACAGCTTTCAAGAACAATATATTTTCAATACTCACAAACAGTAAGTCAAACCAGCAATTCTGCCACGTAAACTTTGGACTCCCTAAGCACTAGCTCAGGATAGTACTGGAGCTGCATACCTCGTAGCTCCCTATCGCTTATCTATCAACTTTAACAATCTTCTTCAACCCTAACCACCTTCTTTTTATCAATGACGCTGCATGGTATTTATACTAAGCGCGTATGCCGAAATTAGCATATCCTAAGCAGCTTCTTTAATTCATTCACTCAAAAGTTCGATTCTTGTGAATCGAATCTTGTGTATACCTTACAAATTGCTGCCGAGGAACTTATGACCGATAGGCTGGAAATGGGCATAGAATAAAAGATAAATAAATTTGTAGCCCATAGTGCAGTCAAAACCAAGGTCTTTTGCTGCTGGATATGCTGGAGATTTATACCGTAAGAAACTTGGAGTTCAAACATATTCCACGTGCCATGAAACTAATGTCTGAAAACTTCTCTTTCGTCATAATTAATTGTCCTAAATAGCAATTAACTGAGATACACCTTGACACAGCTAGGAACAAAATGCATATGGATACTATGAGCTCACTTCACCATCGCGTTAATGACTTTTTTTATAAATTTTAGATTGACTGTTGATTAAAAGGGCTGCTATTTTAATTGCGGTTACTCTTAAAGATCTTCAACCACCTTTTCCCGTTCTTAAAAAGAGGGTTCGAGAGAATACAGAGGCTGTTCACTCATTTTTTAGACGATGTATATTGTATTCACAAAACTAAATTACATAAAATTCTTGTGTTTTAAATGTTCTATTTGACATCCCTTATTCTGAACTATCTTTCGACACCGCAATTTCCAGGATAATAATGCCTTTTGAAGTGTCAGAAGAGGTATTCTATCCCATTCCTCCTGAACAGCTTTCCAGAGTCCTGTAAGTGTTTTGGGACGACGTTTGGATAATGCAGATTTTAAAAGTCCGAAAGCACAAAAATCCATAGGTGATACATCGGGAGATTTAGTAGGGATATCAGTGAAGGGTATGGCCTTGATACCAGTTTTTTGTTCCATTTCTTTTAGGAAATTTACTGTGGGTTTTGATGTGTGACTGCTAGCTTTGTCCTGATGGAGTCTCACAGATTGATGGCACTTGTTTGGAATTTTTGTCCCACTTGAGGCTCCAATTTGAAGTTTTTTTTTTTCCTTTCTTGTTGACGATATTACCTATCGACGCTTTAGATATCACAAAACCATGACTCTCACATCGTTTTTGGATAACGGAGTATGCATATTTCTCTTCGGAAAGATCATAAATATAGCCTTAGAACCACTGCTTTGTTAAAAACGCCATTTTGAATAAAAACAAAACTTTCAAGCCGTAGACGATAATTTTGACTTTTAAAACCATAGTAGAATTTCAATTATTTCTTTTGCAGCAAACGTTTTTTTTTATTACCGCTTACCAAAATCGTCTAAAAAATGTGCGAACAGCCTCTGTAGAAGGGGGAAAAATAAAATATAATCTTTAATTTTAGTTACCATATTATAACTCCATGTAAATTTAAAATAACCCTTTAAAAATATTCCATGCCTATATTCCTTACACTTTCATAAGTACCAGTATTGTTATATTATACCCAGAGGACTTTCTTTTTCGGACACACGAAAACTGGATTCAGTTACAATCATCGTATGAATTGTATATTTCATCAAAGCTTTATATTCAACTTATAACGCATCTGCTTATTAAAATGGTCCATGACGAAAAATTTTGTACACTAGGCACTTGAGGTTTGCTTTTTTCTTTCCAAAAGCTCCCTCCTATGTGTTAAACCAAGAATGTAAATTTGTACCTCTTTGTTGGAATTTTGCACCCGGACCCTCTGAATGGAAGACGTATAAGGATTGAAATGGCAACGCGAGAAAAAGAAAAAGATGATTGAGCAAAATATTTGATAAGGGATAATATAAATAATAATTAATATAAGAATATCGATGTAACTTAGAAAAATAAATTTATTAAGAATTATATGAATAAAGAATATCGCAATCATTAAAAACGAACAAAAACAAGGAAACGCATACCAGGCTATTTGAAGCTTGAATTACTTTTCTTTTGGTACCAAGTCTTTAAAAGCAGAAAAATATCACTAAACATCTTTTGTTCCTCTTTCAATAGCTCTCCCACGTTCTACATATAGAGCGAAGAAATAACATTCGGTATAGTCCAGATATGGCCTTGTCTTCATCTCCCCCCCCCCCGCCTCAAATCTACCTGCCGATAAATGTGCCCTTAATTCGATAACATATCTCGAATGCTTGAAGTGGTTTCTAGCGAGTGTATCTAATTCCCTGGAAAGCAATAAACTGTGAGCTCCATTTTCCTGTAAAAGGGAAGTCAATAAATTTGTACTTTAGCGACAATGACTAAAAGACATTCCGCCTCCTGTGTTGCTGTTAAGAGAAAGGGGATGAGAATAATTTGTTACAAATCTATCCGTCGTTTAATCTTACGGTTATTTCGTCGGCTGATAGAGCCGGCGCGCATATATTTAAGGACAGATATTGCTTCGTTCCTTGTTGGTTAGGTAGAAACCTCACTGTTTAAGGAGACAAGGGACCTTGAACTTCGGATTTTTTAACTATCAATTCTTAACTGTTTATACAGACTGGGAATAATTAATATTCCTTTTTACTACATTAAGGACCTTTGAATTCTAATTAAGGATTTTTTGACAGAATAATGCTTTTTTAAAAAAATTCAAAATGCTTCATGCACATTCCATATCATTTAAAATCCTTAAAATTTTTAATATGTGTTTAATGTGTATATATATACATACACACACTCTGTTACACTGTGCAATTTTTTGATTGTGAATCTAAATTTTTGTTTTAATTCTGTCATTTTTTTCTGTTTTTGCATTATTTTGCTTTATTTCATGGCCTATAAATTTGAAAAATGTTTGTGGTTTCAAAGATTTATGCACATTTTTATGACAAACACTTCAATTAACAATCCTGAAAAATTTGGAAGAAATTAGAGGAAAAGGAATGGGAAATTTGGAGAATTTTGAAAATTTTTGAAGAATTTTTCTAAAAACAAGTCCTATTCTTCCACAAAATAACGTCAACTGGGGTAACTTTGGTCTTTGCAGGTAACTTTGGCCCAAAATTGGTTGGTCTAAATGAGTAAGCCATTGGTTAACATTTTTTTCTTTTGTTGAGCCAAAGTTATCCCATTTGACTGTACTTATTTGTGATTCTATTGCGACTTCAATATATTAAAATAGAATATTAATTATATTCATCTGATATATAAGTAAAATACTGAAATTTTCAAAAAATGGGCTTGCCGGTCTCTTGTCCCCAATTCACTCAGTCCAAGTGTAAACGTTACAGTGAAGCGATACTCTCTTAATCAATAAAATGTGGAGCCTAATCGCAGGCAATTCTTCAAAAAATACGCAGTACGAAATACGCAGTTAATTAAATACGCAGTACGAAAATATCTAACAAAATAAAGTTAGCATATTTAAACAGTTTCGGGTATTAAAATGGTAGATACGGCAACGGGGAACAATATAAATATTTTTACTTTATTGTTATAGATAAAATTAATATGAAATATTAACTGTTGTAAATATTTTGAAGACATCACTCACTACTTTAAAGTGTTTTGTTTCTTATTTAATTCAACATTTTAAGGTAGGAGGTAAATAATTTTAGCTATGCAACAGATGGAATAAACATTATTTAATCACTGTTCTTACATGAATGCAAACAATTAGAATCTTTGCCGTAAAAGCAAATTAGCTGATTTGAGTCTCAGGATAGTTATTTTTCGTTCGCACGTTGATCGTAAATTTTTTATGCGTTAAAACTTATTACATTTAAAACCTATAAACATTAATAATAGCACAGACCTATCTCTCTGGAACGCTTTTACCTTTTTGTTACCATATTCAAATGTACCGCGTTTTAAAAATAAAATAAATTGAAATTAAGCTTTAATTGTTGAAATATTTTAATATTATACTTTCCTCTCGATCAAAATATATAAAAATATTTTTCAACTTGTAACATCTTTAAAGGAAAAATACTGAACACCTCAATGGTTTATATTTGGCCCGTGTTCATTTATGAATTAAAATTATGAAACAACTATGTTAAATTTTTCCACCGCAGTAAATGAAAAATTTACTTACAGCGCAATGTATTACATTTAAAATGAATATTAAAAAAAATAAAAATCATTACATTGAAAAAAAAAATTTTTTAAATAAATATTTTTTTTTATAAACACTTATAATCTTTATTAACACTTATAACCTTTCATTCTTATTTCATACTTTTTCAATTTTTACAATAGTTACGTTTGATACTGTTAACAGACAGAATTTAATATTTCATAATTAATACATGTAATAGAATTAAGTAAATTGATGCTATTCAGATTTTAATTAAATTTAAAAAAAATGCATCTTAAATGGATCATAATAGTGCTGATATTGGATAATGTTAAATAATTAAAAACGTATACTAATTTAATAAAAGAAAGTTAAAGAAAGCTATTAAGTGTACAAATAATATTGACTTTGCAGATGTAAATTGATAAAAATTAAAATTAACAAGTCATTTTTGACGGGTTAACCACTAGTTCTCAATAATAGTCGATAAAAATATGAACTTATTTGCGTATTAAAACTGAATGATTTTTTTACATAATAAAATAAAAAATACTTATTCACATATGAACATATATTTCGGAAAAAAATTCGATAAAGATGTAACCTTCGTCTCTAATATTTGCATTACCATTAGATAAATAAGTACAGAAATTAGAAATTTCTTTTCTTAATACTGTTTGCCGAAAGCAATAAAACAAATCTGGGTGTGCTCGAAAATTATAAGTTATATAGAGATAATTTAATCCTCGTAATATACTAAGGGGGAGTTATACATAAGTGTTACGTTTATTTTTATGTGAACTAAGAATTTTCTTTTGTTTTAGAATTGCATAATGTGAGTGGTATGCAATGATGAAACAAACGTTAAAAATTCTTATATAACGGTTATTAAAATTGCTTTGTCTGATGTAGACAGGTCATAGGATTGGGGCAAAACTCTGCAAATTTGTTAAATGATAGAATTTTACCCATCGTAATAAGTCCAAATATTATTCTTCCATTATTTTCCTTCTTTCTGTTACACTTGAAATTTCTACTTACTCCGAAAAATTGTATTTTGTATGGTTTATTTTTGGGAGAATTTGTCTTGCTCCCTATGACCAAAAAAGTATTTCATTTTATCTAATAAAAAGGTCTTAGTTCTTATGACTGTAAAGTTATAGCCATATATATATATATATATACACAGTGGAATCTGGATCGATCGTTTTCGGATCCATCGTTTTTCCGTATGTGTCGTTCATTTTATTCCAGTTCCAACAATCATATTGCTTTGGTTATGTTTCCTCATCTATCATTTTTCCCGCATTTATCGTTCATTTCAACCGGTCCCTTGAAAAACGATAGATCGAGATTCCACCGTATATATATAATATATATATATATATTATATATATATATATATATATATATATATATATATATAATAATAATAACAAAGGAGAGATGTCGGAGGACAGGTAGGACTAATCTGTAATGATAGCTGTGGGTGGGCGATGCAACACAGGCCGGTAACTTGTATGCGAAAAATGAGGCGGTGAAGTCGTAGCCGTTTTGGACAGGTCCGGGGAAGTAGTCGTGGGTCGGCTAAGCAAATCGAGTGGCTGGCACGAAGAATAATTAATTTAAAGTCCACCACCAAAAGGAAGAGGCGTTCGCTAGTTCAATGACATTAATCCGTACGTTATGGTCTATTCCGGCCTCTCTCGGGGATCGGCCATTAATCAGGACAAAAGGGGGACGCAGCTCGCCCAAAATTCTTGCTCCTACCAGACCCGTGGCAAAAACACAAAGTGCCCAGAACTCTAGGTTCACGGCCGTGAGGTACAGGCGCGCTGAACTTTTGATTGGTTAGAATTGGACACCTGACGTTAACGCGTTATATGGGTGTGATGATTTCGAATGCTCTACAAGGTTCGGTCTTATATAAGTATTGGCCGCACGTGGTTTTAGGGAAGATCTCATAGATTAATTTGGTTATTCCTAGGTCAAAGTTAAATGAGGGTTAATGTTCTGTTGCGATAAGACAAAGTTAAAGAAGGGAAAGTATGAAATTCGTTTCATATATATATATATATATATATATATATAATATATATACATATATATATATATATATATATATATATATATATATATATTATATGTATATATATATATATACATATGTGTGTGTGTGCACAGTTGTATTAAATTATTTTCTTGATTAGAGTTAAAACCGTTTCATTATCTTCATGTCTAATATTAGCAACATTTTACATAATATAATACTATTAGATACTTTATGTGATAAGTGTTAGTTTCTTTAATCTTATATAAATTTCTGATATTAATAATTTTTTCGCTACTAGCTTATTTTACTTATTTACAAATAATTTTACACATAATTCTGTCATAAGTGTGAAATAATAAGGATTGTAATCTGGACATATGTTTCATAATGTTTTTAATTTCGGCCGTCATGCTTGGTTCTAAGTATGGCAGAGTTTTTCCTTTGAATTAATTTAGAAAGCAAAACACCATTAAGCAGGACTTATTTTATATCTTAAACATGTCTTATCTAATCGAAATTATGTTATAATTATATTTCAATTTACATGCCAATAACAATTATTAATTAGAAATTATCACACTGAAACTAGATGTGTAAAACAGCTGGGAATATATTTAGATGTTTTAAGGTTTTCAGGTACTCCTGTAATAATAATTATTAAGTAATTATTTTTATAACTGAGCCAGCAAATAAAAATAAAAACTATTTCAAAGTATGATACAAAAGATGTTGATAAAGTGTTTTATTCTTTTGTTATTCATTATATTACTCGGTTTTTTTTCTCTTTTTCACTGTTCAGGAAATTACGAAGTACTAAAAATTTAACATTTTCTATGCTAAGAATAGTATTCATAAAGTCAATGAAAATATTTTATGTCGACTGAATTATTTATATTTCATAATCTTAACGTTCACGTTGTTTTAATCATGTATTTTTTTCTTTTATTCTTTATCTTAGAGTTGTGAAAAAATTTGTCAAAAACCATAACAAAATGTATTTTTAACGGTTAAGTTTTCTTCTTCTAATTCAAAATTTCAATGATATATTTCAGTTTTGAATTTTTTTTTTTTGCTATATAGTTGTAATATCCCAAAATGTATTTGTTCAAAATCCGTACTCTATGCTACCTATATTTCTTAACGGAACATATGTTTGTATGCCCCCCCCCATTTCCCTCAACATTACCTCGTTTTGTGGAGCAACAGATACTTACCTAAGTCAAACGGGAAGTTTAAAAAGATCTCCTCTCTCTGATGGGTGTCCTAATACTCCAGGAAGCGTAAACGATGTGCGTAATTTCTTTTCCCCTCAGAGGGCAGTTAATAAATTTGTAATTTGGTGTTAACGGATAATAGAGGGTTCTCCTCTCACGGCACGAAGAGAGCACGAAGAGTCCTCAATCGGGGAGGGGATAAATTAACCTTTTTATGAAGCTCTCGTGCATCGGAATATAATGCGGATTTATTCTCCGGTTTCAGAAATGCGTGAAGACATTTTCTATTTTTTCTCTGATGTTCAGCTTCATCTGGTGCTATGGTGTTAACTGCTTTAGTCCGGAGTTTTTTTATTCGCATATTTTAACGTTGGGCTGTACTTACAAAAAAACGGTGGAAGACAGTTTTTTTCTGTTTTTAAAGAATTTAGGGGAGAGTTTTCAGTATGGAAAATATGATGCAGGGAAATATAGTAGACTGCTGTACAACTAGCTCGGCTAAGCGAGTAGACATAATCACTTCACCGTATCAACGAACGTTGTAAGCGAGGTAGCAACGGTTTTGCTTCCCGGTGAAAGACAGCCGTGCATCTACAGTGTGACAATTATTGAGATATTTGAAAAAAAGAAAACTTCATAACTTTTGAACCATAGACGAGCTTCAATTAAAACTTTGCGGTTGAATTCAGGGCATGTTGGGATTTTTTTTTTGAGCATGCGCATTCGTACTGTTGTTGTTGTTCATTTTTCGTTCAAAATGTCAAAATACAGCGTTTCTGAGCGTTCCATCGTCAAGGCTTACTATTCGAGTAATAATAGCTCGATTGCGGCTCAAAGGAAATCATCAGTGCGATATTCATTGAAGGCACGGTGACCGCTGAACGATATGTCAAAATTTTAGAAAATGATCTCATCCCTATTATCCAAAGTGACCCAGATTTCAAAAAGATGAGGTTCATGCAGGACGGAGCACGACCCCCGCCGGACCAATAGAATGTTTGAAGTCTTGAAAGAGCACTTTGGAGAGCGCATTAGGCTTTGGGGTACCCAGAAGCCACTGGAATAGGAATCGCTTGGCCGCCATATTCTCCTCATCTCAACCCTAGGGAATGATTTTTGAGGGCAATATTAAAGACAAAGTTTACGCAAAGAACCCGAAACCACCGCTGAGCTCAAAAACAGCCATTCAGGAGGTAATCGAATAAAATTTTTGAACTCAGTAGTTTTTAAAAATTTGATTTTTTAATTCATATAGCTCAATAATTGTCAACCCTGTACTTTATAATGGTGAAGCGTTTCTGTTGCGCATCCAACGAGAGTTGGTTCTCCTTCGTTTCGCCCTCGCTTCAGTACATTACAGAAACGTTAAACTACTACAGTGTACTCCCGATTATCCGCGTGCGGATTATCCGGTTTGCGAATTATCCGGTTTGCGGATTATCTGGTTTGGGGATTATCCGTACAGAAAAAAATCTGAAATCTTATAAGAAATATTTCATAATTTGTTTCCTATATATATATTATAAAAAAACAAGGTTTTTGGAATAACAGTACTTCCGATTATCCGTGTGAGGATCATCCGATTTGCAGAATGGTATGGTTTGTGGATTATCCGTGCAGAAAAAAAATCTGAAATCTTATAAAAATTATTCATAATTTTGTTTCCATTTATACAATATAAAAAACAAGGTTTTGGGAATAACAGTACTTCCGATTATCCGTGTGAGGATTATCCGGTTTGCAGAATGTATGGTTTGCAGATTATCCCTGCAGAAAAAAATCTGAAATCTTATAAAAAAAATTTCATAAATTATTTTTTTCAGATATATATATATATATATATATATATATATATATATATATATATATATATAATATATATATATATATACATTATATATAGTATAAAGTTTACAGTACTCCCGATTATCTGTGTGAGGATTATCCGGTTTGCAGATTGTATGGTTTGGGGATTATCCGTGGAGAAAAAAATCTGAAATCTTATGGAAAAAAACTTCATACTAATTTTTTCCGATATACGTATATAAAAAACAAGGTTTTGGAAATAACGGTTTTCTATTTATTGAGAAGATTTTTTGTTTGATAAAGGATGCAATAATGTACTAAAATAACACTTCTGTAATTTTCCGGGAATCGGAAGCATTTCCTGGAAATTCTAAAACAACTTAAAATGAAGCGGGTTCCCGCGATACCAGGTGAGAAACTTCATAATTAATAAAGTAAACCCCGTGTAAACCCCGGATGTAAACCTCGTGATATCATAGCTGTTAGAAAAATTTGTAGTGGATATCAAAAAATATATCAAGATTCGGTGAAAAAAGTTCGTATTCAATACATAAATTAAATTAATAAAATGGAAAAACAAGTTATTATTATATTTTGCAAATACAATAAAACTGAATAGAAATAGAATTATCCGTATTTTTCGATTATTCCTACTACTCCTTTCTCTAGTAACCCGAATAATCGGGAGTACACTGTATTGTGATGTACAAAATAAACACATTTGGCTGGAGCCCCTTTTTTACTCGAACTGGTACTTAACGTTCGGCTTTGATTCATAGTGAAAAA
The DNA here is from genome assembly GCA_907164885.2 of Dolomedes plantarius. NCBI lineage: Eukaryota > Metazoa > Arthropoda > Arachnida > Araneae > Dolomedidae > Dolomedes > Dolomedes plantarius. The sequence goes on along the minus strand of OU015500.1, from coordinate 26,176,515 downwards.
AATTGACTGATTCCTTTATTCATTTAAGTTTTGCATAACATATATTACATGAATTTTTCAACCGTGAGAGTTAATCAGAATATAGCAGAAATATTTAAATAAAATTAGCAGTAAACAAATTACTTATACAAATTACTCAAAATATACTTTACAAAAATTTACTTCTTCGTTCAATAATATATATATATATATATATATATATATATATATATATATATCTTTCATTATATTTCTTTGTTTCATTCCTTTTATATCTGAAATTAAATGTCAGATGCAAAAACTTCACTTAAGGTGGATTTAAAATTATATTTTATGTAGCTTAATTTTATGGTCACTGCTATTGCATTTTATGCAGAAAAGCTATTTATACCCTTGGCACTGACAGTCAGTATCGGTCGACACAAGTGATTAGAATTCTTATATATAATTTCATATCCGTATACCGAGTAACATCTCTACACACAGATGTGATCATTTTCAGAGAAATCACAATCTAGTGAAATAACAAGAGGTATTCAATAATAAACAATAATTTTATTTGACTGTTGACGACAAAAACGTATTGTTTTATAAGAATATGAACTTGTAAAAAATTTAGTGTGGAGTGGAACTCAAAAAATGGAGTTTTTTATAACTCATTTGATAGCATACAACCTCCCATGGTTAGGAGACTAGGGTTCAAAATATCAGTCCTCGCAGGTCAAAGTTACAAAGTTTGCATTTATTTTACCTAAAATCTTTATTAACAAGTGACAATCATCCTGATTACCTCTAAGAAGTCTTCCTTGTAATTCATTAATGATTCATAAAATTCTTTTATCATAAATAATGTTGAATTTTACTTTACGCTAGCTTTTATTTTTTGATTTTGCAAAGATTGGTTAAAATATGTCAATTTTCATGTTGTAACATGTTATGTGAAAATAAATCCCAATAACTGGCTTTCATTTGTTAAATTAAGAAGTTTCTACTCTTAACACATGTAATAATCTAAGTATTACACGAAAAATGTACCTCGACTTGCTTTAGTTAAAAACTATTTACCTTGTCTTATTGTAATTCATTTTATTTTCGTCGTTAAATTGCTTAGAAATTTGGGAAACAGTAAGTCAGTCTTCCAGCCCCCGAAAGTATTTGATGACAAGCAAAATGCGAAACTATGCCAATTATTATATACAGTCGAACCCTGTTTATAACGAACTTAAGGGACCAAAGGTTTTGTTCGCTATATCCGGTGGTTCGCTATATACCATTAAGAAAATGTTAGAGTTCAGCAAAATGTATAACCATTAGTTGCTATGTGTATTCAATAATGATGTATTGAAAAAATGATAAAAAATCTAGTAAAAATGATCATTGATAAATTAAATTGACTAAAAATCGTATTAGCGTTAAACTGACACAATTCTAATTAAATTAACTAAAAATGAAGACAAATGGAAATAAATTCATTTTACCTTTAATTGTTGCTCACTGTTTTGATACAGAAATAATCTGTAATCTTCTGCTGACGTCATGCCGATTTCAAAACAATTGTATGAATTTCTTTGTCCAATACAGCAAATGACTCCAACACTTCTGTCTTCCACTGTTTGTGTCGACAAAAACTGATTAATTTAACACTCATCGCTGTTGTAGGCATCCTGAGATGATGTGTATTTCATCATTCATGTGCTCTTCTTCATCAGCATCAGATGGCAGAATCTTCGTTTCAAAATGATTCATTTTAATTTCTTCCACAATATCTTCATCAAACGGAGTTTCACACTAATGACTTAATCATCACAGGTTTCGAACAATTGCACAATCTGAGAATGATGAAATTTTGTACTTTTCTATCCACATCACGATAGGTAAATCTTCATCATCTTCTTCTTCAACATTCTTTGCTTCTTTAACATTCGTTGTATCTTCAGCATTCTTAAAAAGTTTTAAAAAATCCAGTAGTCGACTGAAAAAAGTTCGTTACAACTGATTCTTAAGATTTCTGAGGATCGCTTTAAAATGATAAATTAGCATTAAATACAATAGGAAAACGGCGGGACCAAAATTTTTGTTCGCTATATCCGGCAGTTTGTTATATACCGGGTTCGCTATAACGGGGTTCGACTGTATTAACTTTTTCTAACTTGATCGAAAATGAAGTCATAATTGACAATTATTAATATTTTTCAGTTATTACAATGTTTTTAACAATGTTGGAATTTCTTGTAAATCAATACTAAAATATATTTGCCGAAGTATCGAAAAGACTAAATAAAGCATCATAAGTTTCTAATTAACACCCAAAAGATCATGAATTGTTTGAAAATATTCTTCAATGCATATTTCGAATAGAAAACGCTGGTATAAACTGGGCCCAATGCATTAAAATTCTTTCAAATACCCGCACAGTAAAACTGTTTATACAAAAAAAAGAAGGGAAAAACATGTTTTTCTCATCTTCTAACCTCTTCTCGTGATTTCAGAAAAAAAAAAACGTTATTTCTTCTGATTTGCTTAACTGCAGCAAATGAAGAAAAACGACCGCATTTTAACGTGCAATCTGAGCATTTCTTATGCATGCGAAACGTAAGTAAAATATGCCGCTCAGGGCCGTGAACAATTTTATACGCAAACTCATTATAAAAGAAGGCCGTTTTTATGGAACAAGAAAACACTTAACATCAGCTGTTGCTTCCGTGCCTTAGCCGCAGTGGCCGATACAGATATATGATGCTTTATTTTAAAAGTGAGATATTTCCATATTTAAAATCCTTGGAATGACTCGTAGGGTATAAATACTATCTCCAACTCTAGGTTATGTCTTCCTGTTTTCTTTTCTTCTGTTTAAAACCTGCTTTTTAAACTAGGATTATGTCTCAATATTATGCACCGGGACGAGCGCTTTCGAAGTTTCTGAGATGGGAGCTTCTTAGCATAGAGCGAGTTCTTAAAATTCCTAATTTATTTTCTTTACGTAATTGCAAAAGAAGGGCCTCTTCGCATCGATTGTATGAAATTAGACTACTTGCAAGCCCTTATTGATGTGAAGTGGTTCTTGTTACAGATATTTGGGGGGTTTCGTCAAGATTTTACAAGGGATGAAAATTTTGAGTTTTCTTTGATTCTATTTACAAGTAGAATAGGAGGGAGAAATGTTTTTTTTTTCAACAGTTGGACTAACTTTTATCTGCTTCTTATTACATTTTTTTAAAAATTTCTTGTGGTTCTGATGGCAAGTTTTGTTAATTGAAAGAATGCCGTTCATGTTGGCATTTTCGTTGATTTGATTATTCATTACTGTTGATTTGATGTATTACATTTTTAGGCAACTTATTATATATTTTTTTTATTTGTTGTGGTTATTTGACATTAAATATGGTTTTTATGGATAGAAAAGGTGTCTTTCATATTACATTTTCACTGATTTGATGTACTTACTGTATTTATTTTCATAAACGTTCTTATCCCACATGCAGGAAATTGAGGCTAATTTACAGTAGATATTACTGTCCATAAACTCTTTTACTTTACTCTGATTCTGTTCATGAGTTCTGATAAGGAGATGGTTTTAAAATATTTACTGATTTTGATAACTCTTTATTCATTATATATTTTTCTTGATATGATAGGGATTTTTTTCAGTTCCGTTGATTTGATATATACGTAACATACCTAGCTGCTTTATATATTATTTTTATATGTTGTGGTTCTTGTGAGAATTTAGTAGATTGAAAAAAATGCCGTTCATGTTAAATTTTCGTTAATTCGATGTATTTCTTCTAGTTATATTGATTTTTATAACCGTTCTTATTACACATGCATGGGAATTGGAATCTAGTTGATATTAAAATTAACTATGGATTAACTTTTTGTTATTTTACTTTGATTCTGTTTATGAGTTCTGTTGAGGGTGATATGTTTTTAAAAATACTGTTTGATTTGGTCAACTTGTTAGAACGTTTTTGTTGATATGAAACGTTTTTATTTCAGTTTTGTTGATCTGATGTATTTTTGTTGATCTGATGTTGTTTTGTTGATCTGATTTCCGTTGACTTAATGTAGTTCTTATATATTTATCGATTTGATGTCATTCTTATTACCCTTTTATTGAATAAAAACTGTGGGTAAATATTTATTTTACTTTCATCCTGTTTGTAAATTTAGTAAACGGAAAAACATTTAAAGACATTCAGACAGATATCGCTACTCCTTTCAACAACGTCATATCTCAAAAATCGGCGATTTTTAGTTATGCTTGTTTTCAGAATGCCGTGAAAGAGTAGTATATCCTTGCAAAATCGTCATATCTCACTGCTTATATTTAGCCGCTAGAGAGGCGGAATTAAAATTTATTTTAAATACATTTCAATGTACTTTTAAACTTTCAATTGCCTCTCCTGAAAAATCTTGTTTATTGAGATATGACGTTGTTGAAAGAAGTGATATGAGGCGGTGAAAGGCAAAGTGGTGTAAGTCAGTTAGGTCAGTGGTGTAAGTCAGTTAGTAAAGTCAAAAGAGTTTAACTGCAAAAACTACAAAAAATTCCACTATAAATTGAACAAATTATAATTCATAGCAATTATTACAATATTGCAAATAATAACTATTTACAATTCCACTATAAATTGAACATGGAGATTACATATTTGCCCCCAAATGAAAAAAAGTTGAAAAAGTGACTTACACCACTTTGCCTTTCAACGCCTCATATGTTGAATTCAAGGTAGTAATTCACAACTTATTTTTGAAGATTTTCTTGAGGAGTTCGTTATGCCAGGCTTCAATATAAGCATAAAATCAATTCATAGTGGTATAGATAATTTTTTTTAACAAACAAGACTGAATACCTACAAATTCTATAACAGACTTAAGCATTCCATATAGAGTTTTATATTTCGTGTTAATACTAAGAATTGTTGCAGTGATCTCTGAAGAGTTATATACCCTGCCCATTAGCCTGTTAATATTCACAGAGTGGCCAATTTATTATAACCACATACTCAGTGGATCGTTGGGCCACCTTTCGCTCAGAATACTGCTGCCATTCTAATTTATTGATGGAATTGTTTTTGTAAAACTATTTTTTTCATTCTGACGTAAAAAATTATTTTGGATTTAATCTTACTGGAGAAATACTGGTTGTAAATTAATGGACAACTTTCGCACTGATAATATAATAATTTAATATTTATTGTCTACTGTGATCATAAAACTTGTCAAAAACTAAAAAATATTCAATGAAATCATTTTTTGTTTGTTTGCATAAACTCTAGAGTGTGACACAGATCTAATCTATAGTACCGAAATGTTAATGCAAAGTGTTATGAAAATATTTTGTTGGGTCAATATGAAATAATGGCTTACACGTAATTGTGAGGTCTTGGCAATTCTCCAGTTCTTCTAGTCGTTGTTCAGAAGATCCATTTACTTATCTGTACATTTATTCAGCTATGCTTTTATGTATATTTCAGTCTGTAGGGAAGAAAATTAATGAAAAGAAATATTAGTCACTCTCTCTTTCTAAGTTTGATTTCTTGTATACCCTTTTGAAACTAAAAGATCTATTTTAATCATCATGCGCAGGAGAAACAATGGCCTGGGTGCTTTTATACGCATACATCAGATTTAATTCACGTCATTAATGTCCAAAAGGGTATTAAATGTCATGATCCTTAAACTTATCTCATGACGTCATCATCATAGTTAATAGGTTCTGAATATTTTCCCCCTTGTCTAACTAAAATTATCACGTCTTCATTTCAAAACTTTCTCAAAGAAATATGTCATGCTTATGATACAGTCAATTTTTTGTCATACTCCTCGAATGTGCAGTTTATTTCCCCCCATGAAACAATTTAACTTTTTGTAATATTTTTTCCGTAATCTGTTCAAAATTCCTTTCGCTAATTAGGTATATGAGTTTGCATGAAATCCTTTAGAGATAGTTTGATATTGGCTTTTGACATAATAACGTCCAGTTTCGCATGATTATACGTGATATGAATGTTCATGACACTCTATACATCCCTTATTCTCTGAAAAACATGTGATGTAATGATTACTGTTGTAATGAATGTGACCATTAGAATAAACTGACTTTTATAAATAAATCATTATACAAATATATGTAATGCCTTAATTATGGGGGGAAACCGTGGGAACCTTAAACGGGGATTTTGCTTAGAGAAAATAGGAATTAGCAATTAAATACTATGAACTTATGAGATATCGGGATAAAAGCATCGCGGGAGAAAATAGATTACAGGGTTGGATTTGATTGACAGCTATAACTCTCTTTGGTGCAAACGTAACAAAGCTCTTGTGGGCATGCGCGGTATTTCTAGAAAGCTTAAAAAAGGATTTAAATCTTCAGAGACAATGAATTATCGACTAGGAAAGACGTGCTGCTCGGCAGGCATACATTTCAGACAGGGGTGGGACTAAATTAATTTATTAATGGAGCTGAGTTTTAGAATGAGAGTTAATAAATATATTTCAGAGATATTTGGTTTCATGCTTGTTGACACTCACCACATCTGATTGCTGGTAGAAGAAGATGGGAGATTTTCAGGAGCTGACTGCAGTTGTAATCCAAGAGGAGTTCGGACTACATGGTATAAAATGGACGTGAAGAACGAGTCTCGACATATATAATATATATATATATATATATATATATATATATATATATATATATATCTATATTCAGTGAATGCCATACCAAAATGTCAGAATTTCTTTTTTCCCCACTTTATTTAAATAAAATTCAGAGTATTAGAACATTTATTCTTAAAATGAAAGTCGGTAAAATACTTGAGTTTTCAGTATTATGCTGTCCTTTGACAACATTTTGTTGACATTCGCAGAAGTTAGAAGCACAGAAATTACCCTAAAAGTGGAAAAATCCACGAATGTGTTCTGTTTCCTGCACAATACCATAACTCTTAATATTGCTGGCGAGATCTACACAACCGAAAAAATTACAACAATCCACTGAACTATGACACTGTTTCATAAATTTTAAAACTTCGCAAATAAAAAATGGGGGATAAAGTCATTGGGATTTTAATGCTTGTAGCATGATATGCATTACATGGCCTTCAATTGTAGTATTTTTTTAAAGTTTGTAAAGCGCTGTTATTAAGCAACAAACTTTTATTTTATTAATTTTAACTATTTTATACAGTGTTTTCCAAAAATGTCTCTGTTTGTTATTGATAGGGAGCTCGTAAATAACAGTTTTTGCCTAAGTCGGGTGTTCACCCTATCTCTGTGTGATAAAATGCATTGCTTGCCTGCTTTCGTTGATTTTCAGGGAGAATTACTACTTCCTTTAAAATTAATCATACCAACTGTATTTAAACAGATGATTAAGAAGCGTTTTCAGTGTCAGCTTATTGAACGAGTTTTAACATAGTTTGTCAATTTGTTTACACTATCAGGAATATAAGAGGGAGTGGGTAGCCAAGCAATTAACCTTACTTTCCTCCAGCTAATTGGCTGTTTGTTGATTTCTGGAGAAGAGGATTTATTTTCGCTAAATGAGACTTTTTCTCTGTCGGCCAAATGTTCCGAATGTCTTGGATTTAGGACAGTTTAAGAGAATTGGATATACATGTTACAGTTGGAAGAGCGTTTCAAATACATCAAAATATGAATCATACCTAATAGAGAAACAATTGGTTGTCATATCGGGTGTACAACATATTGTGTGTCGTTTAGCATGTTAAGGTTCTATCCTGCAACGCTCATATATTGGTAAAATTGTTGAGTTTAATTTTTTCTCATAATTCGATTTTCATTCGATATTTACTATTTTAACTTGATGAAATTACTTCCAATTACACCAACACGTTGGAAGTAAAAAGTTTTGCAGTTAAGACAGAGTAATGGATTTTCGATTTATTTTTGTGTGCAAATCTATCGATCAGTCTTGAAATGAAGTCTTCATTTCAAAACTTTCTCAAAGAAATATTTTATGCTTATAAAGAATATGGTACAGTCAAATTGTTTGTCATACTCTTCGAATGTACAGTTTATTTCCCCCCTGAAACAGTTTTAATTTTTTGTAATACTTTTTCCCGAATCTGTTCAAATTTCTTGCGCTAATTAGGTATATGAGTTTGCATGAAATGCTTTAGAGATAGTTTGATATTGGCTTTTAACATAATAACGTCCAAGTTTTCGCATGATTATACGTGACATGAATGTGACTATTAGAATAAATTGACTTTTACAAATAAATCATTATATATTGTATATATATATATATCACAGTATGTCACTATAAGGACAGAATAAACTGCCGTGACCAGGTGCCGTGACCAGGATCCAGATATTGGTTATTAAATAACCTTCAAACAATGGATGCATGCATGTGTTGGGGCAAGCAAGGATAGCCAGAGAATTGGGCCTTTATCATACATTTATTTGAGAAAGCACAAATTCATTTAAAGTGTAATTACTAACATAATAATATTCCCTTCATATTAACATTTAAGACACGAGGGAATCAGAAGCAGAGGAAAACTGTTTGTCAAAGTAAATTAGTTTAGAATCGATCGGGAGGCACTTACTACTGTTGAAGAATACAGCGATGAGATGGCTTCGACGACAGGGGCCCAAATCAAATAATATGATCCATGTGGATCATCATGTCGGGTTCCCGGCACTACCCCTAGACTCTGAGGCAGTTCATTCGAGACTCTGTATCGTCCGAGCTCCAGGAAAACAGCCGGCGAAATCTCTGGACCTTCTTTCGTTTTTCTTTTTTTACTTGGAGGGGCTGTTGTCCGTTTATGGGACAATTTAGGCCCGCCCCTTTTTCTCTCATTGGACAGTGGGCTGTTTTTCTCTCAGCAGTTCCTGCCCCAATTGGTTCCTTATAATACTGCTCCTGTTCATAGTCTACGAAGTACCTCCACACCATAATTTTCATTTGCAATACAACTTTGACCTTTATCTGCTGAAAGTTTTATTGTGGACCATAAAATAACGTCCATCTATCTTGCAATATTTATAGTCTTTTGATCGCTATCAGTGGCCACACAGACAGCTATTCATTTACTTCATCTTAGTGTACAAGCCTTTATTTATTTTGCCTCTGAAGTGTTTATAATAGTTTTGTTCTTGGCCGTCTTTCGACCCCACAACGCGGTGAATTATAACATTCCGCTTCTACATACTGATGCGTTTCCATCATAGTTAATGACAGGAAATGTTCGCTCGTTATAATTGCCGTATATATAAATGTTACATTTCATCACAGCAGAGAACTATTTTACGCATATTGTAACCTGGCCATATCATTCCAAAAACTATTATCACAAGTTTGTTGAGTATAAAACAGAATTTTTACGGGTAGAAATTATTAATTAAATGATATCGATGAATAGCTACAAAATACACCAGAGTTACCCGTCACTCATCTCATCATATGGTACGTCCAAAGGGACATAGGAGAAGAAGATAGCAGATGCTAAGTCCTCGCAGAGTACTGGGCAGGTATTAGTAAAATTGTATTAACAAAAACGGATATATGTCCTTCTTCCCCTCGTTAATATTTTATCAAAATAAGGGAAATTCAAAGTTATCGAATATTTTAGTTCATTCGAGTAATTCATTTTTCGAGAATTAGAATTTTTTACTTTTATTATTAAAAAAGGGGATTTCTTTGCGTCCCGATAGCAACAGTTTTGGTTTATTTGTCCATTTTTTCAAACACTAAAAAGCATTCTTTTTTTTATCGCTTTAGACTTCCCTCCCCCCGTAATCGAATTAGAGCAGTTTTTCTTAAAATAAGACTTTATTTCTAGTCGATAGATGGCAGCAATGGAATTTGAAAAAAAAAAATTGCTCAATTTCGTTTACACTTAAAAAGTTCCTTGAAAGTAACTTATTAACTGTTGAAAGGTAATTTATAATTGTTTTAAATCGAAGATTCAATTTGACCAATCGAGGGCTTAATTTCAACGATGCTTATTTTAATCTGGTTTCTTAAGGTATTCTCACAAATATGGCATTATTGTGCTCCGTTTCTGCTGCTTAATCAAACTAAGAGGTCTATGAAGACATGGGTATCTACAAATGGCAAAAATTTGTAAGGTAAAATATTAAAAACATTCAAATATAAGGAATCCTTCAGTTCCAATGGACCTTCCACGTTATATTTTTGTCGCAAATTTTAGACTCTTTGGTCATCACTTTTTACAACATCTGCACTACATCTGTGTAGTTGATTCGCCAGCTTGTCCTCTGTGTTTGCTCAAGATACTATGAATTTTATTCATTTAGCGAATTGTTCCACTTTGGCCCCAAATACCTTTCTTATTGCTGACAGCTATCTATCGAGGGCTATTTTATACTGGACTGCACGTAATGAGATGGTCAGTCTAACGAATAGAATTATGACCTTAAAAGTAATCAAGCTAAGCAAGTGAAGAATACGTGCCTAATGTCATTAAACATTGTTTTCTGAGTAGAGCAATCCCTGAAATATCTTCATCGAGAGACGTAATTGGAAAGCTCGCTGTCCCAGAATTTCCTGTGTGATCTCAAGTTTTCTTTAAACTGTAGTTATAGTCCATGTAAGCTATATTTACTTTCATTTTTGTTTGAAATTTCTGCAATCATCTATATATTTAAGTTGCCATTGCTTTGGGCAGTCAGTGATAGAAAACTTCTGCATCAATTTACTTCATTTTAGTCTTAAACAAAAGATTTTAATCTATAGATGTGTCAAATTTGGTTTTTGTAACTGCAATTTCTATTAGTTAGCAATAATTTACAGTTAAAAAATTGCTTTCTGTGCATGCTCAGTGACATGTTTAAATTTGGCTTTAGATACTCACTAAGCACGATGTCGCATAAACACGTTGATTTGTTTATTCCGAGGAGTCGCTAACTCTCTATCTGCCATTTTTATTTTTATTTATGTTTGTGAGGTATAGAATTAAACCTGACGGAAATTGTTTATTTCGCGCTGTTGAGTAAACCTATTTCTTTTTATTGGGTTCCATTGTCATTTTTTAAAAGTGCATTTCTCTATTATTAATATGATTTTCAACATTTAACAATGGTGTGTCGAGTATAATTGGTGTATTAGTACATTTATTTGCTATCCAGCAGTCATGTTTTGACAGGTACCAACTAGTTTGTAAGGTAGGTGTCCCAAATATCGCCTACTGTAACTTTTTTTTGACATTTCATCCACTTTTTAGTTTCTGATTAGGCTTGAAACTCAAAGAACACCCCTAAGAACTATTTACTTTGGTAATCCTGAGATCAACCAGCTCCAAAACCAGTGTCAGTTTAATTTCTGTAGCTAAATTGGAAAAATTTAAATTTCCATGAACTTCAGAGATGTTCTTAATATCGCCTACGTCTGTTCCTCTTACCGCCTACCAGGCGAAATTACGATCACCTGTTAAAAGGCGTTGCTAGCAAAGTCTCTGTTTAATGCACTTTCAAATGGCATAAGCAAAATTAGAATTTGGATGCACCTACCTGGTCATTCACTGGATTTTGATTCTTTGGAGCCAAAGTTTACGAAGACAACAGCCAAATCAACTTCAGACGCCATATAGTTTCTGTTGTCAGTGATAAGAGCGTTGTCGCTATCGCCGCTGTTAGTACAAACCCAGAACTAAGAAGTTACTGCATTTTCTCATACATAGAGCGAATCATACTTTAGAAACACGGGTAGGCGATATTAGGCACAGAGGCGATATTTGGGACACTCACCCTATATATTTTCTCAACCCTTGGGACATTTCTGTCGTCATGAATGACTTACAGACGATGATGTCATTGGTTCATTTTAAACAAAGAACTAATGCGCTCTTTTTACCGGACTAATATAAAAATACTGTAAATATGAAAAAAATAATAAAGTATACAACTTTCTTTACGTATATTTTTTAATTTCTCTTTCCATTATTATCACAGGACATTACAATGAAACAATCGAAAACAAATATCGAAAACATTCAAGAATAAGGAATCGAATTATAACCATACGACTAATCAAGTTAAGCAATGAAGAATACGTGCCTAATGCCATTAATTATTGTTTTTCTACGCAAAACAATTCCGCATTTAGTTCAACTGCGGAATATTAACAACGGTTGGAATTCGAGAGCCATCATTAGTGTCTGGATGGAAGTCCAGATTCACCTATGAAAAGGACGCATGGACAGATAAAAGTAAAGAATCTCCTAATTTAAAGAAATTTTTGTTTCTTCTTCCGCGTTTTCTGTGTGACTGGTTCATCAATAAAAGAAATAACGAGGCAGAAAAAATCGAGACCTTTATATTTTTTTTTACCCTTACGTTTTTAAGGTAAGAGAAAAAAATTAATGAGGAAAGCTCTGTATCATTATCAGAGATCTTGACAGCTCCTCTGAGAGTCTTATTAAGCTGATTTGGAGCTTCAATTTTCGTCGCTAACCTCTTAAATTTGAGCCGCTTTATTATGTATTCGAGAGAAGGAGTGCAGGGGCAAGTATCGATTAGGCACTTCTGGCTTGCTTTTTACTTAATTAGAAAAAAGAAAATTAACGCAAAAAAAGTATTATTTAGATCTCTGCCCACGTTTTGTTTGAAATCAAAACAATCTTGTTTACAGAGAAGTGCTTTACGGGGATAATTTTTTTTCCCTCTCTTTTCGACTTGATTGTTGCGGTGGATTGTAAAGAGAAGGAATAAATACACATGCTTCGGTGGATGTGTTTTAGTTATTTTTCCTTTTTCGTGAATTTGTATAAAAAATCAATGCCAAGGGGATAAGGGTTTTTATTCGGGGGATAAATAAATATTTTCGTTGTTCTTTTCACTTTAAAAAAAATTGAAACTCCATTAGAGAAATGCTTAATCAAACCTATCAAAAACATTTCGCCCTAGTCTGGAGGTCAAAATCAGTTAATTTCCTTATCATTGATAGCTTGGTAAATCGATACCGTAAATGCATTCACGGCCCGCTTTGAATTTACGAGGTCCTGGATGCAAAATTCTCCAAATATGAGAACTTTTTTATTTTATTGCTTTAAAACTTACTGTAGAGCTTTTAGAACCAAATAACTTAAACCACATGTTTTTATGGGGATCACATCTCAAGAGATAATAAAATTATCTTGTACTGTCCATGCGTACCTGTCGGACTTCGGTACTTTAAGCATACTTCTCTGAAAAAGGAATTTTACATGATTTATCATCTTCAAAAAGAAACGACCAGATTTTTGATTATGTAGAAATTCTGATATATTTTTTCCTGGAGTAAAAATTACTCTGGAAAAAACAAGTTATTTTCCATAGTAATTTGGCATTCAAAGGGATAAAAATTTTATAATTAAATTTAAAACATTTTTTTAAATTAAAATTTTTACTTATATAGCAAAAATTTTATAGGTAAAATATTTATAAATTGTAAAGATAAACTACTTCTAAATCTTCCCTTTGTTAAAAGTCGAAAAAAGAATTACAATTAGATCTGTTGGTTTAGCTCGTATGTGTCAAATCTGAACGTGCGTTAAGTTTTGCATTTTAATGTTTTTGAAACGAAATTTCAAATATTTTCATAAGCCTAATGGTCTGTATATGAAGACTCTATAAGAAAAAAATTCATTGCAAAATGCATGTAAAGGAAAATAAAAATGTTGTCGCCCTCCTTAACATTATTTTTATAAGTCGCTTAAACGTAACTAGCTGACGTGCAAATACAGGATAACGTTGTTTGCACTCCCCTAGGTTACGCTCTTTTCACCGTAATTAAGGTAATATTCAAAGTTCTACAATGGCTTAGTTAAAAATTTTGGATAATTACTTCTTTTTAACGTTACTCAACCCAGTCTTAGTATCCTTTATACGTATTTTTCTGAGAAAAGAAAACAGTTTATTTTTCTTACAAGTGAGCAGTTTTTTCTCAAACTTTGTACATTATCAACCGTAACAACAGGATTTATCCTGACGCGCATATAGAATATTATATGGAATGCGATTCACGACTTGAAGAGTGGAAAGGATTAAAAAACGTAGTAGGTAAGAAAGAGACAAAAGCATTATATGTCTGAAACAAGCAGCTTAGATTTAGAGATGCACTTAGCACTTTAAACATTATAAAATACTAAGAATATTTTGAAACTAAGGATACTTTGGGTTAGAATGTAAAAAACATAGAGTATTTAGTACAGTTTTTTCATTATAAAAAAAATTGAGGAATGACACATGATAAAGAAATGGTAATTTTTAAGATTTTTTTTCTTTGAAGTAATGTTATACCTTAATGTTTATTCTATATCAATTGCATTAAGAGTTAACAGTTGAAAATTTTCATTTTATAAAATATTATAATATTTCAAATATATTTTCAAAAAAAATTTATTCCTGATTTGAACTGAAATTTCATATACAGTTTTAAGTGTGAATTAATTTATATAAATATAATTCAGAATGTAAATATAAAATTTAATTATCTTTACCAGTATCAATTATCTCTTTTTGGTTTATTTACATATGCTTTTACTTAGAAATAATTTTTATAAACATTTTTAGCTAATCCAACATATATCTCACTGGTAAGATTTTAACCCAGTATTGGTATACTTTCATACAAATTTCAATCCCCTGTACTGTACCTTCAAACAAGGGGGAACAGGCAATACATTCATTTGTAAATATCCATCTCTTGTTTAATACACTTTGAAATTATTTTATTTAAACCGTGAATTGTGAATATACAAAATTTGGGGGCTCTAAGCCGCTAATATTTTGATGTATTTTGTTATTAGAGTCACAAGCATTATTGTACACACTTCTGAAACTAAATTCAAGAGGAAATTGACCGCAATGTTCAGATTTCACAAGTCCTTCATAATAGTCACTTTTCTTAGAAATATAACGGCTATTAATTACAAATGAAAATGAAAGAATAAAGTCCTCCCTAATTAAGGGGTAAGACTGTGCAGTCAGTGAAATACACACCGTCAGTTCTTACTCACAGCACGCAACCACAACTGGCTAGAGTCTTGAAACTCCCGATTTCTGGGAAATTATTACCCTTAGACATTCTCACATAAATTCCTCACTTACGTATAAAACATAGCCACCTATCCTTTATAAAATAAAATAAAAATCCAGTAACTCCCCAGCATTAATATTTAATATCTATTGATTAATTAACACCTCGTTAAAATGTATTTGATCCGCTTAGAAACCTGACCCGGAACTGAATATTACATAAAGACCTTCCCTTTAATTCCTCCCATCCAATAATTACAGCTCTTTCACTGCCGTACAGCACCTATTTTAGAAGAGGGCCTCCCAGCACATCGACGCTCGGAGGCACAATTAGCCTCCGCTGGCCCCGCATTCAATGAAATCATCATCAAGTGTATAAAAATCGTACCCGGGGAGGTCACGGGGGTGCATCTTTTTTTAACGCCTTCCATCAATTATTTAGGCCCTCCCTTAATGTGCACTTTCGGTTCGTCTGCCCGCCTAACTTCTGGGTGTCTGTGATGCAGACAAGGGGGGAATTTCGAAGAAATACGAACTTTCTTATTAAGGCAGTGCTCACCAAGAATAACAATATGGTTTCATTGCTCCTTTTTTATGGATTGTCTGGGTTGCTCTACAATCGTGAGAAGCTTTGAAATCATATCCCTTTTTGCGAAAGTAGCGTTTAGATGTTCAGGAACTGAATAGAGTCGTGCGACCCTAGTACTCTTTCGTTTAATTCCCTTCTCACTGTATCCATGCTGAAATCAAATACACACTGATCTAGGCTAGGGGTCGGCAAACGCTGTGCCCGCGAAACAATTTTAACCACTTACCAGTTTCATTTTTCTGCTATATTGTGACCAAAAATAAGCATATTTTTTATAAACAATTTTGTATTCACATCGATTATATGAATTCAAATCAGCATTCAAAACTGTTACAAGTATTGCATTTATTAATTTATGATAATTTTTAATTACGGCTAAAATATGGCATTTTTACTTAAAGTTGGCTTTTCTGACAATTGTTGCTAAACTGGAAAAAACACTTTACAGGAAATAAATTTTGAAACGATTATGTATTTTTTAAATACTCATATTTTCGAAATACTACATTCACAAATGTTGACGGTGGTGGAGGAGCATTACTTATACCCGCCATCTAACTATCAAAACATTTAGATATTTGAACAGCAAACACTCGTAGTTGCAATGAATAATTTCAGTAAAAAAAAAAAATTAAAAATCGTAAAACCGTAAAAAATCAAAAACTGACCACCCTGATCTCCCGACAGCGCTGCTCTCCCCTTGCTTCTATGATAAGTAATGCATTTAAAGCTAAATTGCTTCTCTGTGACTGATGCCCCTTGACCGACCGTATATTGTCACTTCAAGTCCATAACGGCTATTGGGATAAGTGGTGCAGCTCCGGTTTTTAATAGCACCACAAGGGTTGGAGTCCGACTTGGCTAAAGGAAAAAATTGCTGCTTTGGAAAAATCGCATATGGAGAAAGATAATTTACCACATTTCCCAAATTTAAAAATGGCGATAGAAAATTATTGCGAAGGAAGTGCTACAACCTACATCAGTTTGCCAAACATTTTGATTCCTTATTGGAAGAATCTAATACCAGAATTAAAGACTCTTACAAATTGGAGACATTCTTGACTTTGTTTTATTAATCCTTTCTCTCATACAGAGAACGGTGTTTTTAATAAAATCGCAACATATTTTTATATTAAGGAAGACTTAGAATTATAAATTATAAATATAAGAATTAACATTGAATTAAATTAACGAAGAAAATTTCTGAAATTTAGTGAATGATAGCTTCCCATTGTTGAAAAAAATGTGCTCTGAAATTGCATTGTGCTCTCTTTGTGCGTCGACATATACTTGTGAATCTTTGTTTCCCAATATGAAATACTTAAGTACCGATCAAGCCCCACTGACACTCATCTGTGCCAATAGCTGAGAACAGGGAATTCAACTTATGTGCCACATAACAACGAGTTGGCGGCAGATTTGCAATCTCCAATATCGCATTAATTATCAATTTTAAAATTGTTTTGTTCAAATTAAAGTTTGAATTAATGTATGAAAAATGCATTTCGCATTAATATTTTCACGTTTAAATATTAACCCCCTCCCCCCTCCTAGCAAATCAAGTACTTTTCAGGTTATATACTTGAAACTCTCTAAGTTTTAAGCTTGTTTAATTTCGCAATCGCAGTTAGCTAAAAAACGGATCTGGTTAAACAATGAAATTGGATATTCTGTTACGCGTGGGACTGTTATCACAAAAACCCATTAGGTTTCAAATAAATGATATAACCCAGAAGGAGAAAATTAGTTGATCCATTACGGAATCTTCGTTTAGACTGGTTGGTAAAATGTTGTAAATGTGTAAGAAAGTTCATGTTTATTTTGTACAGTAAACATTTTTGGTTCATTAGACTTTTGGTCCTAGCAAGGTTTAAAACGTTGAAATATTGGTTGAATATTTTTATTTTGTATATTTAATACGGAAATTTTTATGTAAAATTCAGTATGAAAACTCCTAATATTATTAACTGATCACTATTTTGTAAAAACGAATATACATTTCATGATTTCTTCGCGACCTGTTTCATATTTACAACGAACAGTATAAGAACCACCTTAGACGCGGTGGCCCAGCTGGCAAAGGCAGCGATCCAGTGATCTGAACGTCTATGTTCGATGCCGGTCACTGACAAATCCACCGCCGTGTACGCTATTGACGGCTGGTGCACGACAAATCTGTCGTAGCTGCAATGTCCTCCAAGTCCTCAAAATTTACCTCTGGAGGTGCGGGGTCAAGTGTATCGGTCTCGTCACTTGACTCGGTTCAAAATAACGGGACCGTTCCTTTATCCAAGTCGGTCTCCGACAGCTTGTGGTGCTATTTAAAACCGGAGACGCACCTTTCTGCCAAGTAGCCGTTTGATCTGATATACTGTCAGTCAAGGGGCCTAGGCCACAGAACCACCTTTCTGTGCCGAGCAAAAATATATGAATAGGTAAATGTATAATTGGCCAATTTAAAATGACTACTTCAGTTCTAAGACGTTTCATTTTCACATTAGTGACGCTCAATTTCTTCCCTAATTTTAGGCATTGAAGCATATTGCAATCTAACATTCTTTACAAATAGTAGAACTTCATTTTTTTAATGGGGCACATGCACTTGTCTCTGATGATAGGTACTTCGTGACATTGTACCACGAAGATCCGTGCAGTTTTGCTCGCTACTTTATGATGGGAGCAACATATCGGTGAGCCAACATTACTTCTTATGAGTGGGACGATACGGAAAACGACCAAGCCTTATTCGGGATTTGAACCCAAGCCCACTGTGTAGCAGCTCAGAGCGATAAACACTATACTATGTGGTTTTGAAAAGAAAAGACGAAACCTCTGCGCTCGAGGAATAAACAGGAAATCCAACGTAAATAAA
The DNA here is from genome assembly GCA_907164885.2 of Dolomedes plantarius. Classification (NCBI taxonomy): domain Eukaryota; kingdom Metazoa; phylum Arthropoda; class Arachnida; order Araneae; family Dolomedidae; genus Dolomedes; species Dolomedes plantarius. Next base: position 26,158,057 of record OU015500.1, on the reverse strand, counting down.
GCACAAATAGCAGTAATAAGGTGCAATTTTTTTATACGGCCGTTTCGAAGCTGCAAAGGAGCTACTTCATCAGTGCAAAAGAATTTAGTGGCAGCTCAAAAAGCCGAAAACTAAGCCAGGGCTTAGTTTTCGGCAGCTTCGAAACGGCCGTATTTGAAATTGCACCTTACTGCTATCTGTGCTTTATTTACGTTGGATTTCCTGTTTATTATACTATGTGGGTTTGATAGCAGAACGTAAAATCATACATATTGGCAAACAAATGGATCAAACTGATTTGTATAAACTCTAAATAGATTAGAAATTTTGTCAGCATTCCACAGTTGTAGTTATTAAGAGAAATCAAAGCGACACAAACAATTATCCTGAGTCGTCGGAACTAAAAATATTTTGAAATAGCTCCAAAGTCGTCTTTACTTATGAGAAGTTTACTAACTAAACGCAGCTTTGAGATATCAATATAATAAAATTCAGTCAAATTTAAATACATTGAAACTTCTCTGGCAAGCCACCCCTCATGAATGGCCTTACAGACGTGTCACTATAACTCTTTTATATTCTAGTGATGTAAATTTAACTAAAAGAAAAATATAATATCATTTATATACGTGTTAAAAAGTGAGAGAAATTTATTTTTCTTAAAAATTATATCACAAATTTAATAACACAATAGGAACAAACCATTAATTGAACATTTTTAAATAAAAAAGGAGAATTAGAAAAAACAGTGTTTTCATAAAATGAGTTTGCATCTCTTGAGCAAACATCCCTACAGGAAACATTTTAGTTTGGCTTTCCAGAAATAAGTAGACATATATATTTAAACTGTTTGAAAAGATCAGGCTTTTGTGACAGTAATTGGAATCAAATGGGCAAAAACACATCATAGTTTATAGGGTATTTTTCTCTAAGGTTAAATTTAAATTTAAATTAAGTTATAAAGAGTTTTATATTAATATCACCTTTTGATGAAATGTACTTTTACCGGAGCTATATACAAATTCACTTTCAAGAATGTTCAGTTTCGAATATTTAATGTTTCTTGAGCTCTGCATAATGAAAGTTTCAACTGCATACAATTTCTGCAAACTTGTTTTCCCCAAATGTGGCTTTGATCATGAATTTGTCTGGTATATTTCAAGACTATTTCTGAACAACTTGCCTTTACATTTAAATTTTATAATTACACATCGCTTAAGATATAGAGAAGCTTTAATATATATGAGCTCTAACATTAAAAAGTATATTTTTCAGTCTTGACTTTTATACAAATGTAACATTCTGATTATTATCAGTTCTGGTCACTAAATTTGTAAAACACGCTTAAAAGATAACAAGTGTCAGGCACATAATTTTTTTGTTTTTGTTTTTAGGTGCTTTGTGTAAAAAAAAATGAAGGGGGAAAATGATAGAAACCTAAAGTAAATTTTAATATAAATAACATTAAAAAAAATTGTAATTTAGAAGAAATAAGAAAAATAGTAGATTAGTGTTGATGCTATTGCAGAAGGGAAAATAATGAAAACTCTGAGCGAATATACCATTTTAAATTTCCCGGGTACTTTAGATTTTGTTTTATTTCTAATGAAATTATTGCTATCTCATTCATAAAGGTTTGATGAAAATATTTCCAGCTTATTCCTTAAACACCATGAAAAAAAAATTTCTAAATATATATATATATATATATATATATATATATATATATATATATATATATATATATATATATATATATATATATATATATATATATATATATATATATATATATATGCAGTGGAATCTCGATCTATCGTTTTTCAAGGGACCGACTGAACGGAACGATAAATGCGGGAAAACGATAGATGAGGGAACATAGCAAAGCAATATGATCGTCGGGACTGGACGAAATAAACGACACATACGGAAAAACGATGATTCGGAGAGCGATCGATCGAGATTCCAGTATATATATATATATATATATATATAGGATTTGAGGCGGAACGTGCACGAAAAAAAAAATTTCGATAGTTAAAAACACATATATTTATTCAAATATAACTCTGTTGTTAGTGAGTGGGCCTGGCCTATTATATATATATATATATATATATATATATATATATATATATATATATATATATATATATATATATATATATATATAATATGATAAAATATAATATAGCCTAGTAACTTCCATCTTATAAACAATAACGAGCCCATCAACGCTTTATCTCGAACAATTCTTTTAAAATACTCGACCGTGTGTAATGATGCCGAGCATTTCCTAATTCACCTTCATTCAGCAAGGTATCAACCTCCAGTGAGCCCACAAGATGAAGAGATAGCAACACGCCCATGTGACAGGAGGGTCCTCAATGGGAGAAGGGGCCCCCCTCGACCTCCGACCCCTAATTGGGAGTCCGGGGCATCAGCGGATCTCCAGGCCTTCTTATTAGGTCCTCCAAGGCAGCAATTACGATTAAAGGTTCAATATTTGGCGAGCCCCGATTTGGGGGCCCTCCGTTATAAATGACGGAGCGTGAGAGGGTGTTGTGAAAATTGGGATCGGCGTGGTTTATTAAATTACAGTCGACTGTGTGAGGAGAATTCGTAAGTTTAGTAAAGACATGTGTTTGTTGAGGCGTAAATTGGGCATTAGTGCGTGTGGGGCTGGGGAGATCTGTAATCATGGTGTCCTGCCCAGAGTAAACAGAGTCGGGGAACACACCTGTGGAGCAGATGCACAACAAACATACCGTTCGTTTCGTGGTTTTTGCGATGGACTTAGATAAGGTAATTATGACGTTGCAATGGTATTCAGTAATATCAGACAAATAACGATAAACGTTATAAATATGTATTTAAAGGAAAATTATGTTTAACACCTCATACTTATATGCAATCTAAAACATACACTAGTTGTGACATATGTCATAATATATAAACATAGACTTATGCTTTTATTGTGCTTATTAGGGCGTATAATATAGGTGAAGTACACAGAAAATTAAAGTGTACCAACTGCAAATTGTCCCAGAATAGCAAAGTCAAATCATATTCTTTCTTTGTAAACGGCACCAACAATTCTAATAAAGGAAATATTGTGTTCATTAGTACTTTACTCGGCTAGATTTCGGTATATTTTACATCTAGAAAGTCAGTCAATTTATAATCAAACCATTTTGGTTAATTGCATAGTTGAAAACATGCCATTAACAAAAACGGATCATTATTATATCAATGAACGGTGTTGATTGATAAACGGATATTATCAATCAACGGTGCCGACATTATCTTTTTTTTTCTGATGCAGAGTCAATTATCCAAACGATATTCGACCAAATACACCATGTGACTTCTTGGCTTCTTCATTAGGGAATCACCCAAACCTCCATTTCATCCTATGAGGGGATAGGACAGGAACATCCATGCCTGGACCGAGATTCTAACCCGGGCCCACACGGGGCAGCTTGCATCGCTAATCACCCTTCAACATGTGCGGCAATCCTATATTATCGAAAAATGAACTATTTATTGTCTTTATAAATGCAGTCTTTAAGATAAACACTCTTGGACTCTAGACTAACCATCACATCAGTGGAGAACAAATAAGACCTTTAGATCAGAATATTCAATCTCTTTCGGATCCCGGCAAATCCCTCGGTACAAGACATGAAGCTACAATTAAGAAATTTCGCTCAAAATCTATGAAGTATGTACAGTTAACCTGCATACATTAAAGCTAGAATACTTCAATCGAAGATCCATTTTTTAGATTCTTAAATGTGAGTGATAGAATGGTGTAGTTTTTGTCAATATTTTCTTCAGTACTAAGCACTTAGTGGAAATTTTTTAACGACTACTTAACAGTTCTATGCAATCTACTGTTCTATAACGTCACGCAATTGCCGCTAGAAGGTGAGATTTGTATAAAAAGGGATTGCTGGATGATTATAAAGAGAGTCGGAGTGTATTTGTTGTGTGTGAAGAAATTGGAGAAAAAAACGAGATTTAACTGACTTTTAACATGAAATGATTGAGGATACTATAAGCAGTGGAATAATTATCAGCAAAACTGCTAAGTGTTCGAGAGCAGCTGTTGTTCATGTTTTCAAAATGTGGAATACCAGACAAAAATTCCGCTTATCAACGTAAGGCGTGTGGTCGTCACCGGATACTGGATGCTCGACATGAAAGGAGAATTTCCAGATATATCCAGTTCACCATAAAAGTAACAGTAGATCATATTACAGCTAATCTTTATCAGGGGCCAACTCCGATGACCTTCCGATGTCCGCTGCACCTTACGCCGTACCGGCGTTGGAAGTCGAAGACTTAGTCGAAAACCTTTGTTGTCTGCAGCTAACATGATCAAAAGTCTCCATTTTGCTCGGTGTCGCAAGGAATGAATGGAAAAGTGTAATTTGGCCTGATTGATCACGATTTTAACTACACCATGCAAATGGCAGGGTGCGAATGCAGAGAAAACAACACGAAAACATGGACTTTGAAGAAGCTTGAGAGGAAGTGAGTTGCCACGATATTCCAAGCTAATGTAGGATATCTTACAGTTTGGAGTATGTTTTCCTGGCATTGTTTAGGCTTTTTAGTTCGTGTGGGAAGTCGTCGAAATGCCTAAATGTATTTAAATATAGTCTCTAACCAAGTACATGCAGTTATGTTACTGGTTTACCCCACTGGAGAAACTCACTTCCAGTAGGACATTGCTTAATGCCTTAAAGCCTATATATTGTCCACAGATGGTTTAAAGAGCTTGACGGAGACTTTACATCCTTAGTTGCCCTTCTTCGTTGGGGAGAGTTGAATATGCAAATATATCTTTATATATAAAACATTTCCGTAACTGACTGACTGACATATAACGCACAGACCAAACCGCTGGACCTAAAGGGCTGAAAATTTGCATGGCGATTCTTCTTATAGTATAGGGGTGCACTAAGAGAGATTTTTGAAAAATTCTTCTTAGATTTTTTTTAAAATTAATTTTTTAAGCTGGTTTTGTAACATTCTTTAAAGTTTGAATTTAAAATAATAATCCGAGGGTTATAAAATTTATATCAAGAGAAAGATCATAAAAATTCCTTTAACACGAAATCTTTTTCGAATCTTTACCTTCATTTTCTGATTTTCGGTGAATTTTGAAAGATTAATTTTTAGAATTTAATTTATTAAATGCTGATCACGTGGTTTCTTTTCTTTTTGTGATACTCTAAATTAATTGTGCGTCACGTGCATAACAACGGAATAGGAAAAAAATATTTTTTTTCTTCTAAGGCGGCAGACGATTGGACATTATCCAAAAAAATATAAAATACAGTAAAAAAAATGTTCCTCAAACTGTACTATATTGTTTAGTATGTTCTATTAGATTTAATTTGAATATTTTCTTCTTCATAATTTTGTCTATAAAAATATCAGTTACGATTTTTTTATAAATATATTTTTTTCGTTTTTTTACATCAATTGCATACAATGATCGTTGTATTTATTATAAATAAATAAATATTATATATATAAATATATATATATATATATATATATATATATATATATATATATATATATATATATATATATAGGCATTAATTGCATACATTGACCGTTGTATTTAATTTGAATGTTTAATGTACTCCGTAGCTAAGTACGGGTTTTCAGCTAGTATTTACATAAAGTTAAAAGTCAATGAACAATGAATAAAAGGAAGCGTACATTAAAAATAAAATAATTGTTAATAGCTCCATTAAATATTTAAAATACAGAGAGAATTGAAATAGAATTTTCAGTATAAATGTAATCAGTGTACTTTTTTAAACAGTTTCTTAGCTTTATTAATTGCTGTCGCAATTAAGTGTTAAATTTTTGCTACAAATTTCTATTCTGGTATTTGAACGTTGTTTAAATATTTTATCATGATAGTTCAAAAATATCCCGCGCAATTATTATTTGAAAAGAGAAAAAAAAAAGCAATAGAGCGAGCTGCACTGAATACTTCATACACCCCCCGTATTCTTTTGGAGATAAAAATACGGGAAATGTACGTTGACAGCCCTATAATTATGATGTTGTTTTGAGGGAAACAAATCTATGTAAACACTTGTAAAAGACTAAAATAGGATACATGTTGACATATGACATAATAGTTCAAAGAACATCAGACTGGCTATAATTTGTAATGACTAATGATGTTAGAACGCATCTTTATCAATGATTATGCTGTCATGCATCCCTCAGTGTTATAAATTGACTTATACGTATACACATTACTTCAAGAGAACTGAGTATTCTGTATTGAATAAAAGAATATTTTTCTCGAGCTGAAATCTATTATTTTAATAGCTTGTTTCAGAATGTAACAGTTTACTACGTAGGAGAGATACATTAAGAATTTAAATGGATCAATATCTAAAATTAGGCTGTTTTATTAAAGTAAAGTTACTTGGATTAAAGTAATAAACATTTTAAGAAGTTGCTTTTCTTTAAATGCATATGTAAAGGACTTAGTTTATCAAAGATGTCAACAGGCTTATAATTTAACATTAAATCATGTATTGTATTCATACGATTACAAATAATTTAAATGAAATGCTATCACTCTCAAATGTTTTCACTGATCAAAAAATTTGACTTGAACTGTTGTTGCAGTTAAAAAAAATTTAAGTGATGCCCTTTAGAATTTTACTACCTTTAATTTAACAAAAAATAAATGTAACGGTATAGCCTCTTAAAATCTACATCTTCATGCATAAAAGAGATACGAAATAGGTATTAGCTCCGTGGGCGAATCGAGAATACATGTGAGATTCTGCCAAAACGACAATTTCTCCTAATGTTCTGAAGGATTATAGTTCTTAGTCCCAAATTAGTTGTCATTGGAGCGCCAAGCTATTGGTTGTTTTAAGAGCATGTTACTTACAATTTTGCTGCCGTTCATAAATTTAATTTAATCTCAGACACATCGCAAATATTAAATTTTGAGAGCCTTTTGAAAACCTTTTTTTCAAAATTTATAAATTTTCAGAAATTAAAATCTTATTTATTCTGAAAGTTAATTAAACTAGAAACTATTTAATTTTAATTCTGGATTTTGATTTTATACAACTTTGCATAAGGGGAAACCATAAGTGTTCTTCATAACATGGTTGTATGTTTGAATACCAAAATAACAAAATTTACTTGTACTGGTTCTATTATGGATTTAAAATCATCTCTTTATGAAAAACAGAAAAAAAAACTCGATCAAACGACCCTTTTACGATAAAACTTTGCTTGAAATGCAGAATCAAGAATTATAGTTTTTACAGTAAAGAAGTAAAATAGATTCGAGTCTGAATAAACTTTAAGAGAATAGCATTTTAACGTAGGATTACGTTCCTCCATAACGGTCCTCTGGAAAGCAAAATTTCAGATGTCCTGCGTCATGAGTTATAATTTTGGCAGCGCACCAAACCCAGTCTGTATCACTTGGGCAAGCACTAAACAGTTAAACAGAAAAGTACCAAAATGCGTCAAAATTTATATATATATATATATATATATATATATATATATATATATATATATATATATAAACGTACATATATACATAACACATACATACATACATACAAAAGAGGTAAACAACAATAAGTAATCCTACATTTATAACCCGCGGTAGTTTCGTTAGAAGAGACTACCTGAAATAAATATATAAATATATTATATATATATATATATATATATATATATATATATATATATATATATTTTAACAACAATGTCAGTTACAAGACTTCATTTATACCAGTGGTTCTAAACCGGTGGTCTGTGAGGTCAGCAGCGATAAAATAAATTGTTTTCATCGTTTCGAAACGACCTCGATTTTAAAAAAAATTTAAACTGGAAGCAAAAAGAATTTTAGTTCCCAATTTTTTGTTCCAATTCTAAAAATTCTTGTATTTCTTCAGTTTCTGACGCTTTCAGAATGAGAAAATCCTAGTTCTGCTTACAATTTTCTAATATACGAGTATTTTCTGTGATGCAAACTCGCAGCGTCACGGTCATTTTACAGCTAGTAAAGGCAAATGCAAGCTGAAAATTCTCGTTCATTTTGAAGATTTCGTAGGCTTTTATGTTTTATATTCAGTTTACTTTTACGTTAAATTTTATATTAAGTTTATCCGTCACTTTTTATTAAAGTTATTCATCGCAAATTGTTTATTCAGAAAATAAAACCCATTTTTGCCTCTAAAAAGACTGGTTGGCAGAGGCTCCCTGACGATTTTTTTCCTTTTTTTAAGTGGACCCTGATCAACAAAAGGAACTACTGATTTATACCAATCAAAATATTTCATCTCATTGAGAATACAGTCTTTGCGGTCATAGTTCCTTGTTGTCTATTTCTAATTAATTTTATAAAGGGATTAAGAAAAATAAGGTAATAGCCAACTTTTATTTGCGTAATGTTAATTAGAATATTTCTGGACAGTAAATTTAATAACGGTAAACAACTAAATTAGAAGAAGGTCATAGTATATACTTATTACAAGACAATCGTTAAATACTGAAGACTAAAAAGAGAAAAACAATGCTTTCGTAAACATTTTCTTTCCGCTTTTTTTTATGCACGAGTATATGTTCTTAACATTTAACTGCGACTGTGAGCCATCGGTTTGCCTAGCTGTATGTCTGTAATTAGTTCCCGGAAACTTAAGGCGTCAAAATGTGTTAACATGCAATTCGTCACTACCGCACGTCCGTGCATTATGAGGGAAGGATAAACGTGTAATTTGCGGTGAAATATTTTTGTCTTACTTTTTATGCTGTGATTAATTTTACTAGTCGTGTGGTTTCTTTTGTTCATGTGGTAACTTTGAGTTATATTGTAACGTCCTTTAAACTTTCAAAATTATGCCGGCCTAGAGCAGTCCTATTTTTAGTTCTCATTTAATGCTGAGGAACTGTTAGACAGCATGCTAAACAAGTGTAAATATTAAAATATGAAAATGCAACTTAAGGGGAGGGTAGACGTCCAAGTTACCAAAAATAGAACGAAAATTTGAAATTTTTTTAATTTTTAAAAAATGTAAATATATGAATAAAATGCATTTAAAATGTGTAGTGAAAATTAAAATGAAAACTTGGTGACTTTAGAAAAGTAATTATTAAATGTGGGTATAAAAACATCTTTTAAATGGTATTTTCTTAGAACTAGTCATTTCCAGATTTGCAAGTCTTTGAAATGCTTATAGAGTATAGCTACTTCTACCCAGACTTGGGTGTATATAATTTGAAGTGGCACTCTAAATGAATTTGATACAAACACAGTTTATACATGAAACAATGTTTATTGAATTCGTTGCACATATAGAATTTGCTTTTACAGCAATAAGCATACGAACTACTTGTACGGAATATATATTAGCATTCAATAAAAATACACTTTGCAATACTCACAAACCAGCAGTTCTGCCACGTAAACTTTGGGCCCCCTAAGCACAAGCGCCGGTTAACACCTGGAGCTGCCTACCTCGTAGCTCCCTCACGCTTATCTATCAACTTTAAAAACCTCTTTATTAATCAAGCTGCATGGTATTTATACCAAGCGTGTATGCCGAAATTAGCATATTTCAAGCATCTTCTTTAATTTATTCACTCAAAAGTTCGATTCTTGTGAATCGAATCTTATGTATATCTTATATGCTCCTTGCGTGATAATTTTTGACGAAATTTTATAGAATTTATAATAAAGACTCCTGTAAACAACAAAATAAAGTTATGTATCCATTTCAGGTTTCGACATCATTCAGATTTTCAAAGTTTAACCTAACTGTAGAAAAGTACAAAAATTTCACGAAAATTCAGAGTACAAGCATAAAAATATTCCCTAAAAATTAAGTATTCACCAAAAGAACAAAGTAATACATAACTCTATTTATAAACTTTATAAACTCAAAATTAAGGAGGAAGTTAAAAATTGGATAGCAAGGAGCATTTAAAAGAAATATTTCAATTTTTAAAATATTAAAAAATATTAAATATTTATAAAATTTTATAAAGGGCTTAATATGGTTACACTTTAATGAATATTTTTGCAAAATTTCAGATCTTTGAGTTGAAAAGTTCAAAAATCGCTTTGTAATGTCCACCATCCCCTTAAAAAATTTCATTTTTGCAAAATTACATTAATCGAAATTAAAATATTTCTTATTTATAAAAAAATAAATAATTTTTACTCGGGACAATTGTTTAATATAGTGTTTTTCATCAGCGATGCTGCCAAAAGCATTTGGAACAACAGTCTCCATGGCATTCTTTGTGTGTATTGTTTAGAAAGATCGGAAACTCCGCTGTTTTGGGTTTTTTTTTTTTTTCTAATGTCATGTTAATGTAATACTCGTACAATATTTGATTATATGAAACGTCCTACCGCCCGTATGTATAGTACTAATGACGTGCACCATTTTTATTTTATGTGTGTGTTTCTACAGTGCATGCATATGATTTTATTTTTATGCGTTTATAATCGCACTGTATAAATAATTTTAATTTTATGTCAATGTAATTTTTACGAATACTGCCTCAGTATGTACTTACACGCGTATTCAGGATTTAGAATTGAACTAATATAGGAACATCCTCATATCGAAAAAAAGTCTAGGATTAAATTGCTGCAATTTTTTTCCCAATTTATTTATGCGACCCAATTTTTTTTTATTTATAATTATTAAAAAGACCAGAAGAAAGATAATAAAACCATGTGAGGAGGAAGTGAAGTTATGTCTTTGTTGTTTCCCATCTGATAAAAAATATCTTCAAGATACACGAAGAAAAATTATGTAATGTTTAAAAAAAAGTGACGTTTAAGCTTAAACAAATCAGGCTTAAATGCCACATTGAATTTACCTATGTAATTTTAAGCATAATTAACATTTATGTAGCCACGTTACTGAAACCAGTATACAATAAATACGATCGAATATCGAATTTTAAAAAATTGATTATATATATATATATATATATATGTATGTATGTATGTATGTATGTATGTGTGTGTGTGTAAGTAAGTAAGTAATAAATTTTAACCACCTCTAATCTTTAATAGCCTGTCATCCGAGTTCTCTTTTTCTATGGTAACCTTTCCGTCCTTTACCCCTTTCCAATACTAACCTACCTCGCCAATTTCCGGCAATCCATTGACAGCTACTTGTACGCTCGCCAGATGAGAGCTGGACGTCGCTTTGTAAGGACATGTTATTGCTGGAATAAACTACCCTGTTCTTGAATTCGAATCGTATTGTTTACAGCTACGACGTGTCTGTTTTCTTCAGGAGATGACCATTCGGGTCATTTCATATATATATATATATATATATATATATATATATATATATATATATATATATATATATATATATATATATATATATATATAGAGAGAGAGAGAGAGAGAGAGAGAGAGAGAGAGAGTCAACGGACTGGTCACGTCATCAGGAGGCCTAACCAAATCAATTTCCTCAAGGGGGAACTTTTTGAATAGGATGCAGGTCTAACCAAAAGACATCCCAAGGCCCCGAGATCTAGGGTATTTATTCTAGGGTAGGTTTTCTGTTAATTTGTTCGGCAGTCTATGCCCGCTTTATACGTATCATTTCGTGTTGAATTATTTGCATTATTTGTGTTATCTTATATATATATATATATATATATATATATATATATATATATATATATATATATATATATATGGCCATTATTGTGGATCCTTTCACACACTCACATAATATATATGTTAGGGTTAAACCATTAAATTTTGAAATATTCATTATAAATATGTAGTCGTAGGGCCGAAGTGGTCAGCCTTCAATAAAATACGCTTTTACATATAAAGACAGATTTATTAAGGCATTACTACGAGAAGGACGAGGGACGTTTTCCCTAGTCAAGGGATCATCACGTCTTTTCTGAAGAAAGTAGGTGTAGAAACGTAATTATACATCAATTCATACCCCCCCAAATTCCCAAACTGGACCCTTCCTGGGGCCAGAATTGTCATTAAGTCAGCAAATATCTAAGTTCAGCATTACCTTATATGTTATATCTTAAAACTGTAAGCTGTCTATTTTTGCATACATATACACACATATACTTAAAGAAACAAACACACACACACACACACACATATATATATATATATATATATATATATATATATATATATATATATATATATATATAATATCACTGAATGCACGCGCATGATAATATGATATGCTCCGATGAAATTAGAAATTCCCCTCTTAGTTGTATTACATAATAAATTGGGGTAATTGTAAATTTTAAAGTTTTTTCTGCTTGCACGTAAAAGGGCAGCATATCACAAAAGACACCATCCATGCTGAACTGATACAACTAAATTTAAACTAATATTTAAATTAATTTCAACTTATTTAAATAAAATAATCTCTGTGCCATGAACTGCTAAGGAAACTATTTTCTGTATCCGAGATTCAGAAATCTGAAACCCTCATACTCCAAGAATATTTTCTCCCCATCAATTCTGAAGAGGAAAAAAAAATAGTACTTCTCAACTGGAACCGCCCATGTGCTTCTGTTATTTGTGAAAAGTTAACTTTCCGATCCCCTACGAACAACAAGTCATAAACATTTGCTCCACCTAGCCAGACATATTCCCCTGTATAAATCACTTCCATTTTACAATTTGACCTCCTGATATTTCCGAAAGCTGACCCCCGTGGAGCCTACAGGTATTGAGCTACTGGTAGAAACTTGATTGTTAGTGATAGTGCAAAGAGAGGGGCATAAGCCAGGGGGGGGGGGCACAGACCCCGACCTACCCGTAAGGAATTTCTTTGAATAAAAAAGTTTTTTTTTTTTTTTTTTTTTTTTTGCATGTGCTGTACATGGGAATTCCACCAATATTGTGCTTTACTGTGTTGCAAAGAATGGTATAAGAAGATTTTCATGATTAAAAAAAGAATTCGCTAAGATCGAATTGCAATTGAGAGAGATTTTTTTCTATTTTTTACAGAATGAAATCTTTGACTATATATTATTCATACAAGCGGGTAACGCAGAGTTATTTGTAATTCGTTTTTATTGTGATTAGGGGCTCGTTTCAATATAAAAAAAAATTTGTGGTTTCCGTGTTGAAATGTTCAAGTGATTTATTTGGACTTGTTGCTCATATTCATGAAGTTGACTGCTAGCATTTCATATTAACTCAAATTTACAGTATGTTTTTTTGTAAATAGTTTATGCATTATGTTAAAATCTTTAAATATGATCATCCCTTGAGAATTGTACGTTGCATATAAAATATTCCATTGACATTTTCCTAATCCTAAAGATGAAGTTCTATATTTTACAATACAGAGTAATTAAAGTACGGAATTAAAGTATCGATCATTTCACTTCAGATTAAAACATTTTTACGTGGGGTTTACTTTTAACAGCTACTGAGAAAACAGTGTACTCCAAATTAAAGGGTTTTGTCAACGTTTAGAATCACGAGTTCAGAAGGAAAATAACTTTTCTTTCTTTCATCTTTTATTTTGCTTATATCTTTTTTCTTTTACATGCCAGTTTTATAGGCATTTTACTGGTGCATATTAAGCGAAACAGTATAAGGAAAATTAACTATCCATTTTGTATTTTCTAAAATGATGCGTACTGAATTATATTTTTGTTGAGATGGCGTACATATATATTTGGCATTAATTGCATGCATTGACCGTTGTATTTAATTTGAATGTACTCCGTAGCGAAGTGCGGGTTTTCAGCTAGTAAAATATAAGAATCGTAAATAGTGTCGTACTAATCAATACAGTTTTTCTTGACGCCGGGAATTATAAGTTGTGAATGTCCCTTTAAACAATTCGCAAATGCGAAAAGCATTGAATTGCTGTTGTTGTTTATGCCCCTGGCTGGAACAATCCAGATCCAGGTTCATAGAAAGTATATGGCTCCACTTTTCTGGCACCAAAAAGGCTACAGTCCGACTTAGCCCAGTGCCACCACAGTTTGACCAAGCATCCTCAGGGGCTACATCTGGTGGTATCCTCTATGCCCTACTACCGTACGAAAGGACTTTCCGACCTACAAATTTATCGTTCCTATATCCAGCGCAGACACCTTTAAATTGCTTGATATAAGCAACGGGGAAAAATAGAATTTTCAGGAAAACTTCGTGGGGGTCGCCCTCTCATGATCTGAAGTTTATTGTATTTGTTCTGATTCAAAGAGAATAATTACGCCTTAAAAGAACAAACATCATTGTCCCCGATCTAGGCCTGAAATTTATGCACGCATTGTTAAAGGCGCGACTATTTATTATTTTTAAAAATTCAACCCACACTTTGCAACGTTGCTCCAACCAGAGGATAATGTTCGAGAATTTTTGAAGATTGCTAAGAAACAAAAAAAAAAGAAAAAAAATAGAAAAGAAACAGAGAGGGAAGTTAACAAAAAGAATAATTACAAAATAAAAAGAACTTTTTATATACCATGTTTTTAATTTTCCTGTTGAATCACATAAACTTGACAGTTCTATATATTAATAAATACTTTTTTAAAATTATTTTGATGAATTATCCCATCAACTTGGAAGAAAATGAAGTTAATTGGAAGTTCACTTGCATTTAACTTTTCATTCCCTTTCTGGGCGACATATGGCTGCACCAGTCTACAAAACAAAATTAACTGAAAATAATAAAAACATGGTAAAAATCTGCTTAAGGATGGCTTAAATCTTAAAGTATTAAAAAAATGCATCGTCATCGTGTTCTGAGCTTTTCTAAAAGTTTCAAATGTCTAGCTAGTCGCGAAGTTAGTTAAAAATCGATTGCAAGATTTGTACTGGACAAACAAACACACACACAAACAAGAAAGCAAGTTAATAAAAACATGGTAAAAAGAGAGGGAAGTTAGTTTCAAAATTACTACAAACAATTAATTCGGAATTTTAAATTATGAGAACCCTGAATAGATTTAATTATATTATTTAATTATTTGAGATAATATTTAATTTTCGCAAAATAAGCTTTATTTTAGTGCTACAGTGAAGTTCTACAGTGAAGTGCTACAGTGAAGTGCTTCAATATGTCGGGAACTATGTACACTGGGATCATGAGTGGTGTATTGTTTTATATTTTATGTATTAATTATCGGAAGATCACGACGGTGAGTTTTTTGCTTTGGCTTGATGCATGACATTATAATCTCACGTGTCTTAAAACAGGCAGCATTCAGGTTTCCAGAAAATTTCCTACAAACTGTACTGGACCCTTTCGTTACGGCAGAAATGCAGAGGATGGTATGGCAAATAAGGCAATAGCAGCTGCGATTTTTTTCGTGTACTTTAAATGACTGCGAAATCAAGTGATACGATTACGCATCTGCAAACCCCACTTCGTGCAATTTGCAGCGATCAGCGTTTTTCAATTTTTTTTTCTCAATATTTTTTAAACACTCGCATCTTCGTTGGCAGATGTAAAATGGGGACGTCAATGTCCTTATGTTCAGATTTTTATCATGTTTGACTGAGATATTTTTATACAGCTTGAGATATTAAATATATTATTTTTATTGATGCTTAAATATTTAGCATAGCTGAGAGAAGAGTCATTTTATAGCAGATTGGAGTAATTTATTTATTTGTATTAATTCCAGAAGTATATGAAATGGTTTTGAAGCCAAGAGGAAAGCTATGCATATGTGTATGTAAAAAAAATATATATATATATACTTAATAAAATACCATGCTAGTTGGATATTCTGATTGTAGTTCTGTTTATCTAATATAGGGGCTCACTCCCTTGTACTTTATCGACAGAATCCCTTTAATAAAAATAAAAAATTTTATTTCAACTGCGCCAAAAATAACCAGTACAAGAAATGCAAACCAAACAATTATTTAGAGGAAGTTATTCCTTTACAACTATTACTAATTTATTTTCACTAGTTTTATTATTTCCTACACTGACAGTGGTTTCATTCTGGCTCCTGCACTTTATTTTACATCCCTTTCTCAGCTTGTTGTTGAATTAATATTTGGTTTCATTGATGTAAACCTTCGATATGATGTTACTAATATAAAAAAAGAAATCTTTTCTTTTTTTTCACATGCTTAAAGTAACTTATTTTTGCTTTACAAACACTTTCTAAGTGTATATGAGGATTTATAACCTTAAAATTGTTAATTAATGAATTTCGTTCAAATAACTTCACTCGATTAATTCATTCGGTTTTCACAAGAGTGCTGTAAACCTTGTTTAGTATCCCCTTGAGCAGATGAATTTAAGTGCATCGCTGTCCATTGATATCACTGTGACCTAATTATTATAAATTGAGATCAATTCCATACTTCCACTGATTTTTTTTATTCATTTCAAATAGTGGTTTATTAAAAGATTTACTTTATTCATCAGTTTTCTCGAAATTACGGGAATGAATAAGGTTAAAAGATGAAACTTTCTCCAAGCAAATAATGTAAATAAACATACTAAATACAATAACTTACATATCTTACATTATTTAAACCCTTTTTAAATGCCTATTATGAGACAGACGAAAATAGTTGATAATTAAATAATTGATGTATACATACAGGTAATCTACCCTGAATACGTATTAAATTCCGATTTAAATAGGAGAAATAATGTTTAATTTTTGTATAAGTATATATACACTGGTGAAATAAATTAAGAGAATTTGCTTATTTTATCGAATTTCATGAAAAGAACTGAACTGAATGTAAAACCACTTCTTCTAGACAAAAATGCAAATCTTGTACGTCAAATACTACGTAAGCGTACACGTGTGTGTAGACGGAGCCAGTAGAGAAACAGGCTTTATAAGCGCGCGTAAGTTAAGACGCATTTCGTTCGCTAGCACACCTCGGCGAATTTCTTGGTGTTATTTTTCAGCAATCGGTTAATTTCAAATTGTAACAGTAAAAATGAGTAACCACCAACGTTTAGATGATGGAATGAGGTGGCGAATTGTGGGGAGGCTAGAAGCAGGCCAATCTGAAGTCCAAATTTGTAGAGAGTTCAATTTAACGCCCAGCGTCGTGTGTAACTTATGGAAACAGTTCCAGGATACCGGATCCATCGAGAAAAAGCCTGGACAAGGTCGTCCAAGAGCCACGACGGCCAGAGAAGATCGCCATTTGTCGATTATAGCGAGGCGTAACAGGAGTGCTACAGCTTCTCAGCTCTGTCGTGACTTGTATGCAGCCACAGGAACCCGTGTATCAAGGTTGACTGTTTCCAAAAGACTTCATGAGAGAGGGTTGTTTGCAAGAAGACCTGCTGTTTGCGCCCCGATCACTTCTACGAACAGGAGAATCCCTTTATCATGGTGCAGAGAGCATAGAGATTGGAGTATGGATCAATGGGCGACCGTTCTCTTGACCATCGTCTACTGATGAGTCCCGGTTCAGTCTTAGCACCGATTCTCGCCGTACGTTCATGTGGAGAGAACCAGGGACCCGCTACCTACCCTCCAATGTCCGCGATATCGACAATTATGGCGGAGGAGGTTTAATGGTCTGGGCAGGCATCATGTTGGATGGCCGCACACCTCTCCATGTCTTTGAAAGAGGCACTGTGACTGGTGTGAGGTATAGGGATGAGGTCTTGGAGCCCTATGTTCGCATTTTCAGGGGTGCAGTTGGCCCTGAGTTCATTTAATGGACGATAACGCGAAGCCACATAGAGCTCTTCTGGTCGACGAATTTCTAGAGAGTGAGGATATTCTCCGGATGGATTGGGCAGCCAGATCTCAAGACCTTAACCATATAGAGCATGTCTGGGACGCTCTGGGGAGGGCAATTGCAACTCGCAACCCCCCTCCGAGAACCATCCAGGGAATGAAAACAGCGTTGCTGAGCGAGTGGGACCAATTGCGACAGGAAATGATAAACTGCCTTATTTCAAGAATGAAATCCCGCTGCGAGACGTGTATATCTGTAACAGGGGACCATACTCCATATTAACCCATCTATTAACCCATTTTTTGTTTATTCTGCAACCGCTGTTTCATATCTTCCGACTCCAATGAGTGTTACGTATAATCATGCGTGTGTATTACAATTATCGAATGGTTATTTGTTTTGTATTATATCAATGTATGTACATATCAAATTTCATTAAAATCGGTACAATAGTTCTAGATATAATCGACCTAGTCTGCAAATTCTCTTAATTTCTTACACCAGTGTAGATTCATAGGGGTTGATTTATTATTTGCATCTCTAATAGTGGTTTAATAACAATTCTACAATTAAAGGTGTATACAGAACACTTGTTAAATTAATATTTATACATTAATTATATATTCTACTAAATATGTATTTAATAATGTTAAAATAATGTAAATGTTAAATACAATGAACATTTTTATGTTCTTTTCAGATTATTTGCAACTCTAGCAGAATGATAACATTATAGCAATTCTATTTTTAAAAATGTGTTTATAAGTGTATCTATCTATCTATCTATCTATATCTATATATATATATATATATATATATATATATATATATATATATATATATATATATATATATGTATATATATATATACAGTTGGCTCTCTGTTTAACGACTTTCAAGGGACCGTGAAAAATCGTCCTTAAGTAGAGATCGTCCTTAAACAGAATTTGTGAAAAAAATAACATTTTTCTTCACTCTTTACAGGCTTAGGACTGTCAATATATTTCTTAATATACTCGCATGTTTAAAAAAGTTATTATTATTATTATTATTATTTTATTCATAAAAAGTTATTTTAAATTACATTGAAAAAAGAGTACAAACAATGCAATAAATTAGGTTTTAAAAAGGTCAAAAAGTGTTGATTGTTTCATTTTTTGCCTTGTTTACGCTATTCCCTTTTCCAGATTTTCTAGAATATTAAATGTGTCATTTTTCATATTCGATGTAATTTAGCGTCGGAGAACATCTAGAGCAGAAGTTGCATCTGTATAAGACGGTGGCATTGTCTCGTTTACCATGTCAACTTCAACTTCTTCGTCTGACACTGTGTTTTCGTTTACTATATCTTCATAAATTTGTTCTACATTTCTGTAATCTGTTGTTAAAACACATTCATCACAATTGTAGAAATCTTGAATTGAAACATCCTCATCTTCATCTAGACTTTTCCATTCTTCAGGGGAAATGTCATCTTCGTTGATTTCTACTTCTGTACTTTGCAGTTCCACTACAAGTTCTTTGTGAATTCCAGCAACGCGAAAGCATTTTTTTATTGTGGATGAAGAAACTTATTTCCATGCTGATGTTACCATGTGCATTGCTTCCAAGATCGTCCATTTTCTAATTTTCATACTGTCAGCCGCATTGTTTATTAATGGATGCTCTTGATTCATGAAATCATTGCAGGACTGCCTTATCGAACTCTTCTATCCCGCCACATTGAATTTTCTGCCGTTTGGATTTGGATCCCAAACCAAATTTTTGTGCTGCTTCAAGAATTTTCTCTTTGTTTGCTAAAATGCCTTTTAAGAGTAGACTCGGGTAGCTGAAATTGTCTTGCGAATTGGACTTTTGTTATTCCAACACTTTCTTCCCAGTCTTCAATATTTTCAACCTTTAATGTAGCTAAGATCCTTTCGCTTTGATGCCATTTTGCTCTGCTCACTTCGTATTCATACAGGAATGAGCTCCTACACACTACCATGAATTCTTTAAACATGAACACCTTCTTCCCGGAAGGAGTGAGAGAGGGCTGCTATCGTATAGTTCGTAAGTCACATGTCAACAGATGGTAGTGAAAATAGAGTGATTCAGCTCCCGCACTAAGAACTCCATGAAAGAATATTCGATCTTCCAAGATCCCCCCCCCCGTTTTTCCCACTGCAACAAGTCTATGATTGCAACATTGCAAACATCAAGGAAATTCCGGGTCTGTTATTGAAATCAAACCTGTTTTCCCCCACAGAAGGTTCCCCTCCTGCAGATAAAATGTTGAAGAAAAAGTTTATCATGTAAAAAAAATCGTCGTTAAACAGAAACAACGTCGTCTTTAAATAAATTTTTTTATGTCGGAGGGCCCGGGACTGGGAAATATCGTCCTTAAATAGAGATCGTCGTTAAGTAGAGCGTCGTTAAACAGAGAGCCAACTGTATATATATATATATATATATATATATATATATATATATATATATATATATATATATATATATATGATTTATTATTTATAAATAAATATGTATATATTTTTCCATTTAACATCTTTGTAAATAACAACAGTTTGTTTACTCTTTAGTTGTCTTGTTAAACTGATCTTTTATATACTTGTGATTTATAATTTTTAAGGAAAAAATGTCGGAAAATTTTTAATGTGTTTGATTGCATTACACCCAGTGATTCTCGCAATTTGTAAATAAACACTTTGTAAATGAATTCTCCAGTCCTCGATTAAGTCTCGTATTGCTCGGTGTTGTTACACACATGATATTAATACTATCTATTCATTCACTGTTCTTAAATAGTATTTAAATATTAATTCTTATTTACTGTTTTTAAATCGAAATTTTTCAACAATGTCTAATTCATTAGTTCCCTTGAAAATTGAATTGATTAGATAATAAAAACGCTGTATCTTTATTTCAGCTGAAAATAATCAAGCAACCATCAAATATGCATATATTTACATTTAAACCATTATTAATTATGCATATATATATATATATATATATATATATATATATATATATAGTGGAATCTCGATCTATCGTTTTCCAAGGGACCGATAGAAATGAACGATAAATGCGGGAAAACGATAGATGCGGAAACATAACAATGCAATATGATCGTTGGGACTGGATAAAATGAACGACACATACTGAAAAACGATGGATCCGCAAACGATCGATCGAGATTCCACTGTATATATATATAATGACTTTTTAAATAAGTAGTTGCAATTACTCTTTTTTTGTAACAAAAAAGTTGTGACTAAATTATTGGCTTAGGCGACACGTTAATTAATGATGATTAAATGCCACTATTAGTAAAGTATTTGAAAAACTCCTATTTATGGGAATCAAAGACGTCCTTCAGCCCCGGTGGAAAATAAACCGTAGAGTGATGAATTTGCCCAACTCTCGGTTCTAATGTACCATTTGTCACGCTATATTCTACTTAGAACCTCCACGATTTTCTCGCGCTAGGATTTATGTGCACAACCGAAAGTCAAAGAATCTCGATGTGTGTCCATCGATTAGGCGAAACGAAACGGGAATCCGCTCACCCACTAACCTATTGACTCGACCCTCGACATGCTACGGTATTTTCACAATCAATCAAGAATCTCGGAACTCGTTCCGGTCGGGCCAATTAATCTGGCCAATGGGAATCCCTTCTTTTTTTATTCCCTCTGCCTACAACATTCTTTCTTGAGCACGCTTTAGGTGTTCTCTAAAGAGCTTAAAAAATAGTAGGAGTGGGAATAGGTTCATTATTAATACAACTTTTTCCCCGTCCACCAGAAGTGATTATTGGAGTGATATTTCTATTAGCGCTAATGGTTGGGATAGCTAAGCCATAATGTTCGATTTCGTTTTTTCGCGGTATGCGGGACAGGATGTTTGATACCTTTCGAGTTTGTTGCTCAGAAATAATTCTGGAAGGATCTTAACGCTCATTATTCAGGAAACTTGTCTGCGGTGTTTCTTAATAAGAAGTTGCATTAGGTGAAAAAGATTTTTGGGGTTTACGTGAAAATAAATTAAAATATGTGTGTTTTGAAAAAAAAAATGCTTGAATCGTTGTTTAGTACGGGAATCCCAAACTACTGCGGGAGTTTCAAGCTTCTGAGTCCTGTACTAAAAAAAGATAGTCTTTGTTTGAGCTTTGCAAATAGCTATCGAAACCTGAATGTATGCTCTAAAGTGCTAATTTAATAAAATATTTATTAGATTAATATATATATATATTAATTTAGAGTCAGTACGGACATATAATGACTGTGTTATTTTCTAGGAAGCCTTTTTCTTATTTCATTTTTTATTGTACACACTCACACACTTATATGTATGTATATGTATGTATGTGTATGTATTTATATGTTTGTATGTATGTAGTGTGTGCATGAATATGTATGTATGTAATGAATGTATGTATATGTACGTTTATGTATGAATGTGCAGAAAACAATCTGTAAGTTCTCGTATTACATAGGTTTAAAGATTTATATGAAAAATTTTTAAAAAATTCTAAAAGGACAGTAAAAACATGTAAATAAAATATAAAATATTAATTCATCTCCACCTCTGGGAGCAATTTTTCGCCCTATGCAGGCTATAAGTTTAAAAAGTAAATAAATTAATAAAGGATTAAAAGATCAGAATATTTGTAATGTTGTACTTTAACCTTTTGCATGTATATTTTGATGTTCATTCATACTCATGTTAATCCTCAAGCGGGTTCATGTTAACCCTTTAAAAGTACACTTCTCCTCTTTCGAAATTTACAGTTAATGCATCTGGGAATTAGTTTCAATAAGTAGTACAGATTCATATAGGCCCAATCTATTACAACGTAATCTGATGTCACTATAGTATGTTTTATCAGTAGTGTAAATTAACCAGCAATAAAATACAACTTATACTTAACAGGATACATAACAGCAATGAGCATTAAATAGATGAACTCGATGATCCCGAAAATGTAATAGATGGCAAATTGAATTTTTTTCATCTACTGTAGGAGTGGGAAATAATTTCTATGTTTACCATTTTTAATTAAATTTTCTTCTGAAGCCTAAACTCGTCCAAATGAAATTCAGAAGAAAAATTTCCTAATTCACAAGTCAGAAATATCTGTTATGACTATTTGTTATATTAACAATTTCTTTTAAATACTATAAATGGAGTAATAGGTATAGTTTTTCAAAATAAATACGAATTTTGGAATGTCTAATTGCGAATTTTTAATTTAAAGGTTACTTAAAATATTCGGAATTTTTAATACTAAATTTAAAAACATACCTTTAATATTTTCATGGAAACATAGAGAAAAATATTCGAAAGGTTAATAAAAAGGAAATATGGCGACGTTTTGGGTGTTTGGAGAACCAATTCATCTAGGTGGCATGGTTATTGAGTTCTGGAATTTTTGATTTCTAGACCCATCAAGACTGTCGCTAAGGTTATATAAGTATGACGAACTCGGCTCCAAGATATCTCATTCGCTCATTTCTCAGCTGAAGCTCTGCTTATCTGCGTGAACTACGAGGCCTGTTATTGTTTCCGTGTGTATTGTGTCAAACTTGACGTCTTTTGCTTAAGCTCGTTCTAGTCCTAAATGACTGTTTGTAATATTTGTGACTTGTTTAAGTCTATAAAGAAAATAGACATGCTGCTAATATCTGACTGTACCAATCCAATGTCCTGAACGCTGAAAATAGTGCACGCATCCAAATATGAAAGTGTCCGCAAAACAAGGACCTCATATGCGCTGGTGCTAATATATTTCTGCCAGGGAATAGTTATGTGTCCTTTAACCCTTCAGCGGGCGTGCCAATTTTTGGAACACCAGCAGGCGCGCGTGGCACAAAGTGCAACGTCTCTTTCAACCTTGATTATTCCTTTTCTAATCACCTTTTTCTTTTGAAATTGAAAATAATGATTGTGAGTTTTATGACAAGATATAAAATGTTGATAATATTGAGATATATTTATAATTAAAGGCCACAGAATGCAGATAGAATTGCCTTATTTCAAAACTGTCCGGTTTGTTGGATCTAAGGACAACTTGCAAATTGATTCCTATTATGTCCGAAAACCTAAAAAACAATGACATTGTCCATCTTCGTGATATGTGGGATATCGTGTAATAGTGCACATTTGATCGATTACATCAACTCCTACTTTTGTCGTATTGTAATCCAGTATAATCGCTGGTATACCACGGTTATATTACGGCTAACAAATGAATGGAAATGAATACAAAGGTCAGAAAATCAGACCTGCATTAGAAAGGGTGTAGCTATAAATAGAAACTGCTTAGAACATTCAAACCTCACATGTAAAAACAAACCATTCAAAATTACGAAAATCTTGCACTTTATACACGGTCGCGCCCGCTAAAGGGTTAAAGTGTTCGTGCGGGATGTCCATGAGGATTTTCCACATTGATTTTGTAGGGTTCTATATTATATTAAACACTGAATTTTCTGGTGCAGATTCATTGCAGAAAACCATCGCACAATAGTGTCACATTACTGTCTACATTAAAATATTGAAACTAGTCTAATATTGATACTAGTCTACATTAAAATATTGAAATACTGTAAAAGATAAAATTTAACCACTAGACTCATTGAGATGGAAGCTTTTTAAGAATTTAATTAAATTTAGTATGTTTGATGGATATTACACATACAAATTTATTGCATATATTGACCGTTGTATTTAATTTGAATATTTTCTTCTATATTATTTTGTCTATAAAAATATCCGTTACGATTATATATATATTGGCATTTATTGCATACATTGACCGTTATATTTAATTTGAATGTACTCCGTAGCGAAGCTTGGGTATTTAGCTAGTTTTATCATATTTCGGTTAAAATTGGTAATTTTTATCAACTTTTCCACCGGTAAATAGGGGGTAAATATATGTATACTGTCTATCTATGAATAAAAGGTGGATCTAACATAAATTCAATCTTTCCTGCATTGTTTGTTTAGGTATGGTTGACAACTGCTGCCTAATAATGTAATGGGTGTAAAATGAAATACAAATTCCAGATTTATTTCATTGTCCATTTAGATAAGTGCATACATGTACACTAAAATGATTTAATGGTCTGGCGCACTACACATTTTGAACTCGTGAAGAAGCACGTACAACAGATTTCCACTTTCCATGGAACTCTTTTATTATCCGAGTAATGGTTTTTTTTTCCTTGAAAAATAATTTGAATAGCATCGAGAACCCTAATTCATTCGTAGTGACGTAATCACTCAGGAAAAGTTTAAAAAAAATGTCTTTTCAATCAGGTGTTTCAATCTTTAAACCTAGTCTTTTCAATCAATTCCATGGATGCTCATTTTTCACGGCATCTCTTTGGTGCCTATTTCGATCTAGTTTACCGAGGATTACTGGCGGCGGTAAACTTTTCTGTGGCAGTTGAATAGCTATTAATATCAGTTTTCCACGTCAGTGATTATCATTAGAATGATTGGTCTATTTGGCGTGAACGTGAAATGACAGCTAACAGGAGTTAGAAAAAAAATTATTTCTTTTGTACGTTAAGAAGCATGGATTTTTACAGACATTTCGAAGACAGCGAAAGTAAACGCTGTTTCATTTTTAATATTGTTAATTTGGCAAATAGAAATGTCCAAGTCACGAATATAACACACGATTTCTTTATAAAACAGACCATTTATAAAATTAGCGACCTATAAACAACGTTACTTTTAAAAATATTTAAACCTTTAAGTTTTGCACTATTAAGTCTCACTGTGATGCCATCATCTGCCTTTCTATGCTTTTCGAAAAAATGCGGCCTATATGAAAGATTCTAGATATCGCCAACTGAAGCATATTTTTGGGGCCAAATTTAGTTAGAAAAGTCGCCAAACTAGCAACATGAAATCGCCAGGTCGCAATGGCGTAGGACTTCAATTCAAAACCGTTTTTTTCTTCCTGCCACAATTGTATTAATGTTAAGTGATCAAATCCCGTGTTTCAAACAACATAAATATATTCACCGCACTAAAAATTTTAAATATATGGGACTTTTAGGAAATAAAAACAGTAAATCACTCAAGATATTTGCATGCACAAATGCCAAAGTAAAATTTTATAGGGTTATACGTACGAACTTTTATGCGTAATAAATTGACCGGAGATTCTAATTCGCTTGTGGGGAGAGTCATATAATTTTACATTTTACTGTCGAATGAGCTTTGAAAACTCAATGGACTACATTAGTTTCTACAAAAACAGGCCATTTAAGAAAAGTTTCAAAGAGAAAATATAACATCTGTAAGCTTAAGATCAAAATGGGAACTTCAGTTGACGATAATGGGCAGCAAAATGCTTGATGCACGATTTCGAAAACCAAGGAATCTTATGTCGCTTTTATAATAGTGAACTGGAGTTGCTAGGACAGAAATTCTGTTGGATTTACATAACCTTATGCACTTTTGGTTACTTCTGTCACCGACGAACAAAGTGATCTTGTAGTGGCTAGGCAGGTAGCACACAAAATAACTATTTTTTGTTATTTATATTTGAGTTAAATAATTTTATTTAATATAACGCGCATCAATTTTAATTCTCGTTTGCTTGCAGAATGGCAACGATTTTTAACAAAAAAGCTCATTGTATTTTTTACTGTTCTATAAATTATGTTGGTTTTTAACTAGACCAGGCAGTAATGTAATGGTATTGATAGTAGATGTTGAAAAGGTGTTTGTAAAAGTTGAAATAAATATGGATTGTTAAGCAGAATATGTGCGAGTTCTCTGTACGATCATAGTACCCAACAATCTAAACAATACATATTGTCCCATAGTAAAATAGATTTATTCAGACTATACAGGGTGTTCCAATAAGAGCGCCGGATTTAGTTTTTGAATTAAACGCATTATTTATTTGAAAAGTGATAATATTTTTATTTCATTGAAAAGTGCAAATGTTCCGATTATTTATGGAATAAAAAGTCAGACAAATGCGCACCACGGCTCTCATTGCAAACTGTTGCTCTTTTGATGAAATTTTTAGGATAGCGTCGTTGCATAACGCCGGATTTAAATTTCACGCCATTTTTTTTTATCAAGTTGGCAGCTCTAAAAATTTCATATGTTTCATCTGCCATCCTTGCGATTAGTAAATATGGAATGCTACACGAGAGAATAACACGTTTTTATTGTTAAAACTCATTATAAAAGTGGAGGAGGATTTGCTGAAACGGTTCGTAAACTTCTTGGTCAAAATAATGGTGCGCATTTGTTTGACATTTTATTCCATACATAATCGGAACATTTGTACTTTGCAATGAAATAAAAATATTATCACTTTTCAGATAAATAAAGCGTTTAATTCAAAAACTAAATCCGGCGCTCTTGTTGGAATACCCTTCAGAATACTAGTTTATTGTTCCGTTTTTCCTGGGTTTGTTAGGATTGAATAAAATCTCTTCAGAAACTGAACACAAAATAAAATTTATTATTCTGTAAAGTCTTCAGGCGCATACACAAATTCAAGCAGAAAACACGTGACAACTGTGTTCTATACAGCAGAAAACTCTAAAAATACAAGTCAGGATACCAGATTCTTCAATACAATACACGCCTAACGCACTTCAACACACTCAATTCTCGGTAGAAAAGAACTGTGTTCCAAGGCCAATGTTGGGTATATTTATAGACTTCCAAAGCGCCCGTATCGGTCAGTCAGCTAGATATCTCTAGAAGCTTCCAGAAAGGTCTAGACGGCAAGTTGGCGACCATTTAGCACCATATCGCCAAATGTGGCGAAATATCGCGAAATTTGGAGACCAAAATAAGTCACCAAATCCATCACCAATTTGGCGATCAACTCTCATATTTGGTTAGATTACCACCATAGACTCGTAAAATTCGTAACATTATATAAACGTCTTTGTTGAACAGAATTAAGCGGCTATAATTTAATTGACTATAAAACTAACCATTTTATATCTACTCTACAAACATATTGCACACCGGCAAGAAAAGTGACACAAGTCAAATATGGCAATTTTGAGCTTATGTCATTGAGAAATATGTATGAAGCATCGTACACGAAAAGCGACATATCTCTATCTTGCAATTTGCCCACCTGAGAGCAGTTGTATGAGTTTCACTGTAATTCTAGTTCAAGATGTATAGTATTCTTTCAGCTTATTTTTATCAAATGCTGCATTTTTAGTTGTGTCACTTTTCTTGCCGGGGTGCTATATGTAGAATAATGTCACAAATGACAATTTATCACGGCATTTGAGAGTACAAATCAAAAAGTAAAATTTCCTGCACATCAGACAATTCATACATTACCAGTCGAACTTCTAGTTTGTATTAAGGATATATAAAAGCGAAAGCACCCACTACTGCTGGTTTACAGCAACGCCCGTCAATGTGTTTTATTGCCTACTGAACTGAATAAGGAATAGTTAAGGGCTTCAAACACGGAGATGTGTGTAACGAGGAAAGTTTAACCTTGATCGTTCAGAATTTTCTGTCGCTTCACTGGAGAACATAAAAATCACTGAAATGGTCTGGGATTCCAATAATTATTAATAACTTTTTTTATACGGACCAGTGATTAGGATCAGAGTACTGGAGTATCTATGTCGATTACTGTGGCGAGCTTTCAATATTTTGTGCTCAATTGGGTGAGGTTTTAAGTAAGGAAAATAGAAAAATTTTATAATCTGCATCATCCTGTCTTACTTTTGTATAAGGGATTATTCATAGATATTTGAAATTTGGAAACTCATATCAGTCCTTGACCCTCTAACTAAATCTGGCCCGTAAATATTCACTAAATATGGTCAACGAAAGAAGTTGCAATCTTTTAATAGAAACCTACGAATCAGTGAAGTGGGACTTGTTTCCCGAAACCTTAACAAAATCAAACTTTTTAATTTGATAGCCATTCTCCGAAAATAATGGTAATGTTCCTACCGTTATACGCATTTGAACTAGCGTATCTACTTTAACATTTAAGAGAGAAAATAATAGATAGTATATTATCTTACATAAATATTGATTTTTTTTTATTAAACTGTTTCAAACTGTGTTAATGCAAATATCCATCTCTATATATAAAACAGTTCCGTAACTGACTGACTGACTTACTGACATACAACGCACAGACCAAACCGCTGGACCTAAACGGCTGAAATTTTGCATGGCGATTCTTCTTATAGTGCAGGGGTGCACTAAGAAAGATTTTTGAAAAATTCTTCTTAGATTTTTTAAATTAAATTTTTAAGCTGTTTTAGTAATTTGTTTAAGTTTGCATTTAAAATAATACTTTGAGGGTTATAAAATTTATATCACTAGGAAGATCATAAAAATTCCTTTAAAATAAAATCTTTTTCGAATCTTTACCTTCATTTTCTGATTTTGGTGAATTTTAAAAGATTAATTTTTAGAATTTAATTTATTAAATGCTGATCACGTGATTTCTTTTTCTGGTATTTTAAATAAATTTATCTTCACATGCTTAACAACGAAATAGACAAAGAATATTTTTTTCTTGCTAATGCGGCAGACGATTGGACATTATCCAAAAAAAAATATTAAAATAAAGCAAAAATTATGTTCCTCAAACTGTACTATATTAACTGAACTTTATTCTTTAGTATGTCCTATTAGATTTAATTTGAATATTTTCTTCTACATTATTTTGTCTATAAAAATATCCCTTACGATTTTTTTTATAAATAGGTATATTTATTTTTTTGCATTAATTGCATGCATTAACCGTTGTATTTAATTTGAATGTACTCCGTAGCGAAGTGCGGGTTTTCAGCTAGTATCCTTTATATTCTCACAGAATATAAACCTAATCTCCTTGGGATTTCTGCTGTTTCTAAACAGTCATTGAACATACTTTAAATACATTGTAACACGAAGTCTTACATAAATACTGATGTCTTAAAAATCTGTTCCAAATTTTGTGTTAATGCATATATCTATTAACAATCGTTATATTCTCCCCAAACAATAAACCTAATCTTCTTGGGATTTATTTCGTATCCAACAACCAATGAACATACGTGTGAAAGGTTAATTAATGAAAAGAAAATTGTATCAAATTTAACCTTTAGCCTACAAGTCCATTTTTTCGATTCCCTCTTTAGAACGGAAAATTTCATACCCCCTCTGTAAGAACGGTCGTTAAGGGGGCTATATATCTATACATATATATATATATATATATATATATATATATATATATATATATATATGTATATTTACATATATATATATATGCATATATATACATATATATATATATGCATATATATACATATATATACATACATATATATATATATATATATATATATATATATATATATATATATATATATATATATATATATATATATATATATATATATATATATATATATATATATACTAGCTGTACCCGTCCCGGCGTTGCTCGGGTAATGTAATTACCAATTTTTTAGTAGCCTTAACCCTTTGCTAATGGGCGTCGCTGTCATCTTTTTCCTCACCACGATACATTATTTTACCCATATAAATTTAATCCTTTCTGGCACATTTTGGCAAAATTTTTGACATAGGATTACTAATCAAATATCACTGCAAAAGTATTCGATTTCCTTGAAAGCGAATATATCACATCCTCCACATGCTGAAATTCTTTGAAATCTTCATAGATTTTTTCCACAAATACACCACAAATTATATGATATTAACTAAGTGCTGGCCAAAAAAATTACGGCATTACTAAATGTGATTTTTTAATCGATTATCACAGCAATAGTAATCGATTTCCTTTAACCACCGAATCCCTCATAGAAAACAAACGCCCCAACACATCACGTGCATTACGTTGAAAAACTGGTTTTTCTCCTATTTTACCTTCGTCCGGAAATGAAGAACGAAATCTCCAAAATGAGATTTCTCGCAAGAGTTTCCGAATCATAAAATAAATTATTAAAAAATAACTACAATTTGTAAATTAATTTTGGTTCTGGCTTTCGAAACTGTGATGTCTAGGGTCTCTGAGATAAAAATTTCGTAAAAATGTAACGACATTTACGTATCGATTCGACAATTTGGAAAAAAGGGTCACGGACAAAATCGCGTTTTTTTCCGAAAAACGGGTGCGTACAGGCGATCGAAAAAAAATCACAATTAATCGATAAATTAAGACAGACAATTTTAATTGTGATTTCCGTATAGTGTCATCTTTCCCGTATAGGCTCGTCCGAAAAAAAAAATTCTTGGACGGATACGTTAGGATGTACGGGGCTTTTACTCGTCCGGGAGCTCCAAATCGCGACTAAATATTTAATTACGGAAAATCTAATTAAAAAATCGAAAAAAGGGCTTCGAGGTGCATAATGAGACCTCGGGAGGCATCTTCGTGTCGAATCTCAAGACTGTCCGACCTACCGTCTTTGCGCTGCGCCGCGAGCAGACAAAAACTCGGTCACACACACACAGACTTTGCCTTTTATATATAAAGATATATTCATTTTTGGGCCCGTATTCTTGGGGTACATGCTAT
This sequence comes from Dolomedes plantarius, assembly GCA_907164885.2. Lineage (NCBI taxonomy): Eukaryota > Metazoa > Arthropoda > Arachnida > Araneae > Dolomedidae > Dolomedes > Dolomedes plantarius. The sequence continues at coordinate 26,126,762 of OU015500.1, read as the reverse complement.
CCCACCCTGTAAGGAAAGGGTTAAAAAAAATCGAGAGTCATTTTATCTTTCTCACGCTTGGCACTCAATAATAACGGAACAGTCCTATTTAAAAACCTCATTAGAATCAAACTTCACGGGAAAGAGAGCACCGTCGCAAGCTGATTTACGGAACGTGGTACACTTCTGGAAGTTCTTTCCCCTATCTCTCTCTATCAATGCCCTTCGACGAAAAAGTCCGGGAAATTCAGCCTCAAGGATCTATTGAATGGTGTGTACAAAGACGAGAACTATTCACCCGACATCTTATTAAATCAACCCTTAACATGTTAGGGTAATCTCACAATCAATCACGAATCTCAACATTTATTCCATTAAGGCGTATTAATCTTGGCCCCATTTTTTTCCGCTGCTTGTTTTTCCGAGGACCTTCTGGTGAGTACCAGGAGGGTAAAAATAATAATAAAAAAATACAGTCGCAGTTGGGTCAAAGAGTTGATTAACTATTGATGTCGTTTTATTTTCTGTCAAGTGTGTGTCGTTGTTTGCTGTCGTTTTGTTTCTGGTGGTTGAAGTCACTTTTTCTATCATTTGACATAACCAATACGAAGTTGTGTGACTAGAACGTTGTATTTTGAAAGAGAAAAAAATCAGTATTCAGGAGGAACTATAGGCTTTTAATGGTGGTAAATAATAAGGTAGTGCTTTGAAAATAATTTATAATTATGCAGTAACAAAATTTAACATATTTTTTTTCTTTTCTCTAATTTTTAATTTAATAATTTTCTAGCGTATAAACAACTTTTTGAAAGGTTGAAAAAATTTTCAGTTAATTAAGCCATGGGATAAATATTGTGCTTAGAACCAATGATGACAATTTTTTTTTTGTGTGTTGATTGAAACATTGGTCTATCCGTATGATCAAAATTAGGACAGTTTTAATACCTTTCGAAATCAGTGTTTCAAATATCAACCGAAGACGTTGGGTTTGATTCATGCTATGGCTGTTGTACGTTTTACATTACACAAGAAGTTTGAAGTAGAAAAACGGTTGATATTTAAGACTAAACAAGTTTGTATTAATCTAATCATAATTTTAGAATTTGTTTATCCATAAATTTTATATTAATTTACTTTTTTGTTTCGATCTAGTTATAGACAACTTTATGAAATCCCCTAACCGAAAATTTTCAGGGACGTGTTAAAAAATATTAGCGAACCATTTAATTTGCTTAGAATCTTTACAACTGTATTCTATAATTTATTTATATGCACTTTGGTGTACAGATTTGTTCTCAGTTGTTTCAAACATTAAAGCTATAATTGGTCGCCTGGTTTATTAGATGACTGAATACTACCTCAGATTATCTGGTTTAATTTATTATATTCTTGTTGCTCGTTAAACAGGCTTTATTAAGAAATTATCCCTTTATGATACTTTAACAATTCAACTTCTGAGTAGTTAAACATCTCAGTTACATATTTCAACCAATATCAAAACGATAACTGGTCTCCCAGTTTAATTTGTGGTGGAATATTTCTTCCACGTTTTATCTTGTTTCATTAACTGGATTTTAATTGTGTTAAAAAGGATTAATAAGAAATTATCCCGTTGTGATACTTTAGTAAATCAAATAACTTCTCTTGTAAGAAGGAAAACATATCAGTGAAGAAGTACAACAAAAATTAAAAATATAACTGGTCTTCCGGTTTAAAATATGGGGAATGATACTTATCCAGGCTAATTCGCTTGGAATTTTCAGTTTTTGCTTCATAGATTAAACAAACATTTATCCCTAATACAATATTTAATAAATTAAATAATATATCAGTTAAGCAGTTACGTAGTTCTGTTTTCGGTAATTTCGGTATTCGGTAATTTCTTGTTAAATCAGTTAAATAAGAAATAATTCCTTTAAAGTGCTACAATAAATCAAATACTGTAGCACTTTAACAATAAAATATATTAGTACTCGTATCGTATCAAATATTAAAAAAAATGAATAAAACTTTAGTTTAACTGGATTAATTTTTATGAATTAATTCCTTGCTAAATGGCCAAATAAGAAATTATGCTCTTTAAGTTCTTGAATGAATCAAGTAGTTTTAATTAATTCAGAAAATATTCGTTCAGAAATAAAACAAATATAATAAAAAGTAATTGGTAATCCGGTTTATTGTGTTTCGTGATGATACTTTTGTTTACCTAGAATAATTTCTTTGATTTTAGTTACTAATTGATTAAATACGAAAATATCCCTCTGCAATACCCAGAGAGATCAAATAATGCATCAGTCAAGCTCTTAAACAACTCAGCTAAGTATTACAACGTCTTTGAATTAAACTCTTACTTGCCATCTGCGTGGTTACAATTAATCTCGAGTCTCTGATTTCCATGAGAGTCAATTAATCTCGGATACTTTTTACCTATTCTTCTCAGAGCTTTTTTTCTGTCCTGTATGGAGACAGAAAAAAAGGATCTACTAAGTGAGTTCGGTTTCGAACAATTAATATGATTTTGTTACTGATTTCACGTGATTGCCGTTAGCGAGCTGAAACTATTTGTTTCCTTACTGCTATGAGAGACAGGTTAATTTTTCACACGTATGGATGGAGAGACAGATCGTCATTAATATTGAGGCTACCTGTATTTTTATTGAAAGATCAGAAAAGTTGGTTTAAATAGTATACAGTAGTTAACGAAATGTTGAAGTGCATTGTCAAACATTGATTTAATAGACTTTACCCTTGGAAGATAGGTTAATCTGTTTATCTCTATCCTTATTTCTTTGCATACACATGTGCGATTAATAATGCTGGGTAGTAGCCCTATTGGCTTAGCTTAATATAAGCCTGTGAAGAAAATGTTTCCAATGATTGTTGACTTGTATTTAGAGATTAGAGAAATTGCACTCTATAATGAACAAAGATTCCGGTAGAAGCTACCAGGTAGTAGACCCATAGGATTCACTCAGCTCAGTATAAACCTTTGAAGAAAATGTTTCCAATGATTGTTGGCTTGTATTTAGAGATTTGAAAATGAACTCTGTAATGAACAAAGTAATGAACTCTGTAATGAACACTCTGTAATGAACAAAGATTCCAGAAGAAGACTCCGGGTAGTAGCCCTATTGGATTTGCCCAGCTCAATACAAACCTATGAAGAAAATGTTTCCAGTGATTGTTGACTTATATTTAGAGATTAGAAAATTTGAACTCCGTAATGAACAAAGATTCCGGTAGAATCTGCCCGGGTAATAGACCTATAGGATTCACTGAGCTCAATATAAGCCTTTGAAGAAAATGTTTCCAATGATTGTTGACTTGTATTTAGAGATTAGAAAAATTGCACTCCGTAATGATCAAAGATTCCAGAAGAAGACGCCGGGTAGTAGCCTTATTGGATTTGTCCAGCTCAATGCAAACCTATGAAGAAAATGTTTCCAGTGATTATTGACTTATATTTAGAGATTAGAAAATTTGAACTCCGTAATGAACAAAGATTCCGGTAGAATCTGCCCGGGTAATAGACCTATAGGATTCACTGAGCTCAATATAAGCCTTTGAAGAAAATGTTTCCAATGATTGTTGACTTGTATTTAGAGATTAGAAAAATTGCCCTCCGTAATGATCAAAGATTCAAGAAGAAGACGCCGGGTAGTAGCCTTATTGGATTTGTCCAGCTCAATGCAAACCTATGAAGAAAATGTTTCCAGTGATTGTTGACTTATATTTAGAAATTAGAAAATTTGAACTCCGTAATGAACAAAGATTCCGGTAGAAGCTGCCCGGGTAATAGACCTATAGGATTCACTGAGCTCAATATAAGCCTTTGAAGAAAATGTTTCCAATGATTGTTGACTTGTATTTAGAGATTAGAAAAATTGCACTCCGTAATGATCAAAGATTACAGAAGAAGACGCCGGGTAGTAGCCTTATTGGATTTGCCCAGCTCAATGCAAACCTATGAAGAAAATGTTTCCAGGTGTTGTTGACTTATATTTAGAGATTAGAAAATTTTAACTCCGTAATGAACAAAGATTCAGGTAGAAGCTGCCAGGGTAATAGACCTATAGGATTTACGGAGTTTAATATAAGCCTTTGAAGAAAATGTTTCCAATGATTGTTGACTTGTATTCAGAGATTAGAAAAATTGCACTCCGTAATGAACAGATTCCGGAAGAAGACTCCGGGTAGCAGCCCTATTGGATTTGGCTAGATCAATATAAACCTTTGAAAAAATATTTCCAATGATTGTTGGCTTGCACTTAGAGATTAGAAAAATTGCACTCTGTAATGAACAGATTCCAGAAGAAGACTTCGGGTAGTAGCCCTATTGGATTTGCCCAGCTCAATGCAAACCTATGAAGAAAATGTTTCCAATGATTGTTGACTTGTATTTAGAGATTAGAAAAATTGCACTCTGTAATGAACAAAGATTTTTTGTGTGTGGTATCGTTTTCCTTTTAGAAATCCCGTCCACCAAAGGAAATGACATGCGTTTAAAACACAGTGTACCCCATTTTTCCAAAGAATAATTCAAATATAAAATTATTATTTGCGCTTATTTTAAAGAATGAAAAATATACTCTAGTCAAAAATTTATTCCTCTCTGGGGGAATACAAGGAAAAATGGAATCTCTAAATCCAAATCGACCATCATTGGAAGCAATTTCTCCATAGTCATTGAGCTGAGAGAATCCAATCGGACTACTACATAGAAGCCTGAAGTGCCTACATCTTTATATTTAGATGTCGGTTTGTATTTCTTATAACGTCGTATGAAAACAATATAAGAGAAGTTTTAGAGTTACGTAGGCATTATGAGATCTTAATTAAGTCCATATAAACCTCTTTTAGAAAGTTGTGAGGGGAGGCTTTAAAAAATGAGTGTACCTCAATTACCTAAGATAGTTCAGGTAACAAGCAGTAAACACTCTTAAAATAATCAAAATACCAAGAGTGAATAATGTTTAACAAAGTGCCTGCTACTGGACAAGCATTTTCATAACTATGTATCGTATCATTAGATCTAAATTTTTTAAATCCATTTCTAAAAGGTTCTGAGAAATTACTTATAGAGGCATTAAGAACATAAGTTACATAATCCTGATGAATTATATAATCCTTTTAAAAAAATGTAAGGATTGGAATTTGAAACAATTTGAGTGCATGACATCATTATGGACTTGGGGTGTTTGGTTCGAATACCGTCGAACGCCATTAAATACCTTCCTGTCTAGACCGAATTTTGGCACGTTAAATTCGCAGACCGGAAAATCCTTCGATGAGGTTAGTTGGTGGGGGAAGGTAAGAGACCTCCCGATATCCTGAGGGTGCTCGATCAAAATTCAGGCGGCACCAAGGAGCAGTGGTGACTCAACTGTATGACGCTCCCAGTCAAAAAGTAGTCACCAATTACCGCGGTTCTAAGCAAATCTCTTAGAGAAAGTGCCTCCGCATCAACAAGAAAAATATTAATAATAAAAAATCATAATTTATATCAAAGAGTTTAATGATCCTCGCATTTGTGAATTGTCCATGGGAGCAATCGCAGCGACTGCCCCTCTGCTTGACGAAGAGATATATTTATTAGTTCTAAACTAGTTGCCATTCTTATTCTTTATTAAGGATTTTAAGAGCTGTGTGCTGCTACAAGGACTATGAAGGACACGTTAGGGAATGAAAGATAATATATTTATTAATTCTAAACTAGTTGCCATTCTTATTCTTTATTAAGAATTTTAAGAGCTGTGTGCTGGTACAAGGACTATGAAGGACACGTTAGGGAATGACAGATAATCATAGTGGATATTAAAAACCAACATTATTAATGAATAAATAAATACATAAACATATGTTGGGAGTGTAGCCTGAACCATCGACTCCTAAAGAAAATTTATCCTACATTGCCTTGATTGGGGTCTTGAGTGGATAAAAAAAGGAAGAATCTCGATATTTGTAGACCCGTCTAGGTTAGTTTTTTGTCCATTAATTTACGTAAAATAGTTTCAATTGCTACGACATGAGATCGTATTCGGCAAGAATTTTATTGGATTAAAAAAAGGGGTTATATTTTTTAAATGTTTAAAAATAATGATTAAAATCATTAAATTATCAATCATTTTAATTATTTAAAGTTTTAATCTTGTACCTTTTGCATTTGAGCCAATGATGTTGTTCATGGGCTCGCTGCATTGGAAATAAAAAAAAAATTAAATGAACTTACAACATAGATTTCGCTTGGTTTGTTTTATTTTGATAACATAAACACAAGTCTAATATATATGAACTTTTAGGACCGAAATGACCCATGAAATATGCAGGCAATATTCATTTACACACAAAAAAAAAAAATTCTTCGAGAAATACATAATCTCTTTTCTTTAAATTCCCGGAAAAACGTTCTTTTCTTACCACTCTTAGAGTCTGTAACAAAGCGCTTCACTACAATCCTTACATCTTTCCATTGTCAATTGAAACGCCTACTTGACAGGCGTCCTTTCACAACATGCGTAATTACGGTAAGAAAAACATCTGCCCTGAATGTCAGCAAATAGAACGACGGAGGATCCCGGCTAAAAGTACCAGCCGCAGAATGCGAAATGGAAAGAAAAAGGCACATCAAATTCTGGGCAGAAAAACATATTTTTATTCGTAATACACCCTTATAGGTAATAATATGGAAGGACTTCCAACAATGGCCGCAGATATAGTTTCAGTGCTTCGGAGCAATATCGGCTGGTGACGTCGAATTTACGATATTTTTTACTCCACTATATTTTTATTTTGTGAAATGGAGACGTGTTTTGGGGACGCGGAAGTACTATTTTTCCCGGGCAGTACTGGACCCAAGGGAAGAATAATTTTGAGATTGCTGTTTTATAGAAGATGTACATTTATCAATATCGTAAAATGGAAGGTTAAGGACGATGTATTCAGTTTTGAGTTTGATTTTATGATGCTGCGTTTGGACGAAGCCATAACAATTAAGATTTACATAAGGCGCTCTTCTTTCATGCAGGAGCATTTCTTCACTATTTAGAGTAATATTTTTTTAGAAGTGAAGAATTTTAATTTATGATTCTCTCAGAAAATGTAATTAATTCAAATGCAATTTTTAAGAAGAATTGAAATATATTTTTCAAAGAAGTAGATTTGATGAAATATTGTCAAAATACTTGTAGCAGTTTATAGATTAAGTTATTGATCTTTATTTTCTCAAATAAATATCAGAACACCCATCTTAAATCTTTGTTGACTATCACATGAAAAAACGGCTTGTTTGATTCTTTGAAAGTTTTTCAATATTTTAATGTATAAAATAAACATAAACTTGTCAAACATAATTTTATCAGGTTCAAGCACATTGTTTCAAGTTATCAATTCATACGGCATTTAAAAAGGTATTTTATTTTATAAATTATGTGTTGCATCTTGAAGTAGATTGTAAACAATTTACAATACAGTAGATTTTATAAATTTAAAATTATAATATCAACTATATTCAGTCACACGTACTTACAAACCCATAGTAAGGGAGAAAATATACTATATACATATACTATGTACACGCAACATTGTATTTTGACAGTCATAAAATTATAAAATTATATAAAGCGCAGTAATATAATGTTCAATACAATGCAGCATCGAATTGTATTTTATAAACTGTATTAATTTCAACACAGCGGTAACCTGAAAATTTCGAAAAACCCTTCTTAAATATTGATGGTAAACTTCCAAATAAAGAAATACGCTAGGATAAACCAGAGAGAAAGTTGAAGTTGGACTGCATTTATAATGCGTTCTCATAATTTTTTAGTTCGTTGTTAGACAGGTAAGGAAAGTTAGCTTGCATCATTTGCTGTGTTTTGTCTTCCTAAAACTCTTTTACTGCAAACAGGCGCTAAGTGACGTCACATTGTGATCTCCGCATAATAGTGATATCGAAAATATTTTAAGGGGTCAGGGTACCTTTTAAAGACCAAGAGACTCGACAAACGTATACCTATTTTAAATCACCAGTAGTTACTAAAATAATTTATTAAGAAATAGGAAAATTTTACTGTGAGTTAAATACCCTTTCTTCTTTATAAATATTGCACTCAATTTTTTCTAGCTTGAAGAGAATTTAAAAAATTTTTTATATGTTTTTATTAACTCGTTTTCTTGTCTGTTTGTGTGTTTGTGTGTTTGTCCAGTTCAAATCTTGCAATCGATTTTTAACTAACTTCCCGACTAGCTAAACATTTGAAACTTTTAGAATAGCTCAGAACACGATGACAATGCATTCTTTTGATACTTTTAGCCATCTTTAAGCAGATTTGAATTCCTTTTCAGTTGATATTGGTTTGTAGACTGGTGCAGCCATCTATCGACCGGGAAGGGAACGAAAAGTTAAACGCAAGTTAACTTCCAATTCTCGAGCTAAACGATTGATTACGTATTTGATCATTTTCTTTCAAGTTGATGGAATAATTCATCAAAAAAAATTTTAAAAGTATTTATTAATACATAGAATTGTCAAGTTTATATGATTCAACAAAAAATTTAAAAACGTGGAATATAAAAAGTTCTTTTTATCTTGTAATTATTAAAATTTTAACGATTATTTTTTCATTGTTATGTGATTGCGCGCATGATATCGCCAGAACAGTTGGCTAGAATACCATGAAATTTTATACACGTTCAATATAAATATGTATCATTAAAATGACGAGCAATTATGTCATTCCTACCATAAAAATTTGAGTTACAATAAATTTATCAATAAAATTTCTGAAATTAAAAAAAAATTTAAAAAATTTTCTATGAAGAACTAAGAATTTTGATTTCAACGTTCGTCATTTTAAAGATATATTATTCAACTCAATTTTAAAATTAAAAAAATATGTATATTCATTAATATACGGACGCAATTCTGCGAGCAGTGACATAACATTGTAATAAACAATGGTTGAAATTTTTAAAAATTAAAAATTTATCTTCAAGCTAGAAAAAAATTAAGAGCCATATTTATAAAGAAGAAAGTGTGTTTAACTCACAGTAAAATTTTCATATTCCTGAATAAAAGATTTTCATAACTACTGAGGATTTAAAATAGGAATATCTCTGTCGAGTCTCTTAGCGTTTAAAAGGTAACTGATAGCTTAAAAGTGTAACACTACTCACTAAAAAACACCCTCATTTATAGAATTGCAAGCTTATCTTGGATTTGCTTTGCTCTTGAAATGTCCGAATTCTAGTAATTTTTCCAGCAAACATTGTAGGATAAGTTACAGCTTTACATTTACCATTCTGTCTTGAAAACCAAAGAAATTTCCTCTTACAAGCATTCACTACAGGTGTTCATGAAATAATTTTGATAAAACGACCTCAGTTATGTATGCACGAATTATTTTTCTCAATACCCCCTCCCCCCCCCACTCTCTGCTATGCGGGGCTTAGAACAATCTCCGTCATCAATAACTCCGTTCATTAAATTTTAGAGATTATCGAGCAAGTCCGTGGAAAATCAAAAGGCAGCTAACCCCTCTCCCCTCCCAATAATTTTGTAATCGAGTCGGAGATATTTACCTTTAAATTAATTACTGTCACCTCCACAGCGCATTATCTATCACCACGCATTATCGAATGAGGCAGGAAATTCCCGACCAAACAGGTTTGTTAAAGGAAATTGCTTGTCGTCGATGAGCAACAATCAAATTTGGAATCGACATTTAATTAATTGCGTCATCTGAGCGACGCTGCCGTTTAAATTTTAATTTTCTAATGGCTGATGGGATCTCGTTCAAGGAATGCGAGTTCATCTCTGCTATAAGACAAATTTCGTGTTACGTCCCTTTCGAAGTGTGTCCCTATTTTTCTTTGTAACACGTTAAGGCTGCTGGGCTATTGAATTCGCTGATCTAAGTGTTAACTTATGAAAAATATGTTTTCAATGATTGCTCACGTTTTTTTTAACTTAGTATTACGTGCCTCAATAACGGTCCTTCGGAGAGAAAAAAATATTGTCCTGCGTCGCGAGTTATAATTTTTCAGTGCGCCAAACCTAGTAGCAGTAAACAGTTAAACAGAAAAGTACCAAAATGCGTCACAAAAAAAAAGCAAACAGTAAGTAATCCTACGTTAATAACCCGCGGTAGTTTCGTTAGAGGAGACTACCTGAAATATTTCTTTTAATAGTAACACGTAATAGAGAGAGAATTTTTTTTACCCCGCTTTTTTAATCATTTTAGAAGTTTCGTGCACCAGAAAATATTGTTTACGTTTATTTTAAAGAATGAAAAAGATACCCGAATCAAAAATTTCTCTCTATTGCGTACAATTAAAACAAATTATTTCAATCCGAGTTTACAATCATTAGTGACATTTCCTGCATAGGTTAATATAGAGCTGAGTTAATCCCAATAGGGCTTCGACCCAGCCCTAAAAAGAATGAGGATGGCGGAAGTTCAGAAAATGCAGAATATAATGCGTAAACAGAAACGTGCTGCGTTACGGCAATCGATTAGTGCGATCGCTCTGCATCAAGAGCTAATTCAACTGGTGTGTTCACTAAACATCCCAATTTGTAAAACGGTCTTGAAGACGGGTCGAATGCTAGTTGTTTCCTCTTTATGAGACGAAATGAAAGGGGTTTTTTATGCATCCCCTGGAAAAGCATGCGGTAGAGATTATAAAACCTTATGCTGAGAACTTAACAGAACTGGATGATTTCGTTCTGGTACATGGCGTATTCAGGTAAATCTCGTCCATCTCAACTACGTGTCTCAGAATCGTGTGTTCGGGAAAGTGAGTGTAACGAATATTTTATCAGCTACTTAATACGAGTATTTGCTTGCCACTAACCTTTTTCTTCCTAAATTTTTAAATGATGCCACCGAAACTTTCTGATCGAGTGAAAACAGCTAATTTTCATAAGCTAGTTTCTTCTTACGCCTTCAAGTGACGATTGCGCGAGACCATGCCAAGAAGATTTGCAAAGAATTGCGATAAAAGAAGTGTATTATGTAAAATGAGTCACAATTTGAAAAGGATATTACAGTTCCTCTAACCAAGAATAATCAGATTATAAATGCTGGGTAATTTTTAGACATCGCTAAAAACAAGCGATATCCTTAATTTCTATAATTAAATACTCATTTGCCGTATTCTTATAGCCTCACTGTTCTAGTAGCTCTCAGAACTGTGTTTCAATGAAAGAAAAAGGAAAACCCTGATATATTCGCTAATTAATATTCCAATCCAGGGATTTAAAATGCCATCGATTTTCCGATACTCGAACCGAAGAAGAATTACAAATCATGGTCTTAATTTAAATATTGACGAAGAGAGATGGAATGAGAGAGAGAGTTAGAAGAAAATATGTTCGATGTTCTCTGTGAATATTCCAATGTGTTTCGAGCTGAAGTAATATAACTAAAAACTTATTTAAGACCTTCTCATTTAAGTCTGTCGTTATTTTAATTTTATGCGAGTAGTTATTTTTTCTGACAATACCACGTCAAATGGACTTTTGTGGTCTTGATAATTTATTCTTTGGCGGATTTACTGAAATGTAGAATTAAATGAATGAAATTTGTTTCTTAATTCTAGAATTGATTTTTATTATTTGCAAGCACCATGTGTACTGATACATCAACCCTAGAAACTGTACATCTTTCGAGACACAAGATGTTTAACCAGTAAACACGTTTGTAAATTATTTATTGCGGATTAAATGAACCACATTAATGTTTGATGTCTCCGCCTAAGGGTTTAAAACGATATTAAAATTACAGAGTTAAAACAGTAGTAAAATTTGCTGCGGAGAAATTTTCCAACCAGATGTGTACGGAAAAATATAAATAGAATTTTAAAGATAGAAAAAAATCTTTGTGGCAGAATTAGGGACAATATTATTTCCTCCAAACTTTCTCTATTACCTGCCTTGAACTTATCAACTTCAAAAGTTCAAACTTCACACAAATGAGACTTGCTCGAAAACACTAATTATTTTGTAATTAAAAACAGCCTTATATATATATATATATATATATATATATATATATATATATATATATATATATATATATATATATATATATATATATATATATATATATATATATATATATATATATATATATATATATAGGGTGTTGCCGACTTTGACCGACAAATTCAGAGGGGTGATAGTAGGCATCAAGACAAACAATAATCACGTAGGAATCTATGACCTGAAACGCAAACATAACGCTGGAGGGCGCTGTTTACTTAATCGGGCCATACCTCTTACCAAACCCACTGGATGGCCGGAAGTATCCCATTTTCCTGGAGGAGGTAGAAAACTCAAAAACAAAAAGGAATCACATAGGAATATATGACCGGAAACGCAAGCCTAGTCAACTACAGAATAAACAAAGATGAAGAAATGTTGACTTTCATTTCTGCATCTTTGTTTATCCTCTATCTGATCAGGTTTGCGTTTCCAGTCATACATTTCTATGTGATCCTCCTGTTTTGTTTTTGAGTGTTCTGCTTCCTACAGAAAAATGCGATATTTCCGGCCGTTCAGAGGGGTTGGTAAGAGGTATGGTCCGATTAAGAAAACAGCGCCCTCCAGTGTCAGGTTTTCGTTTCCGGTCAAACATTCCTATGTGATTATTGCTCCTTGATGCCTACTGTCACCCCTCTAAATTTGTCGGTCGAATTCGGTAACACCCTGTAAATATATATAGTGGAATCTCGATCGATCGTTCCTCGAACGATCGTTTTCCCGTATGTATCGTTTATTTCACCCAGTCCCGAATAAATTCCATACAAAACAAGCAAAAAAGACCGCATGGATCGTTCCTCGATCCATCATTTTCCCGCAATATTCGTTCAGAATATCGCAGCTTTATATTAATTTATCGGATCGATCGTTTTTTCATAATAACTGAACCTGAAATAAATGTCTGGATTGAGCTAGAATGACGCTCTAATTAAACAATGAGCAGAACATTTGAGATGCACGGTCTCGTATTTTTGTTCTCTCTTTAGCCTGGTTTCGCTTTATTGTACCACTCCCATTATTTGTTCGCCGTTGATGTTCCTTAATTCTTTCTCCCCTGGAGTACCCTATATTCGGTAACTCATTCCAGATTCACCGACTATTCAATATTTCTGTTCTTATCAGCAATGGCTCACAGTCAGCTTTTTTGTTGGCCTTGGGATGGAGGCGCCCTGGTGTTTGGTCTAGTGTGTGAGAAGTTTCTGATTACTTCAGTTCTACACTGGCCGATGAGTGTTTCACCCGGAAGCAGAACTTCCTGGTGGTTTTATGTCGGACCCCATCCAGTGCATTGGAATGGTTCTAGTTACAAACGATTCACGGCTGCCGCTTCTTTACACTTTCACACAATAACCGATACCGAAAAGAATTCAATTTGCAACACAAAAAAAATATTGTTTACTTTTGGAGAGAAAACCGCCAAAAAACAAACGACGATTAAGTACTTTTATTTGAATCAAAATTCCTATGTATCTACGTGTATTTCTTTTTTATTATTATTATCTTGGATTTCAGTACAACTTTGTAGTTTTATCTTCAGTTACACTACGGGTATGTGACGTTTATGTATGTGAGTAAATAAATTTTAGGGATATCAAACTTTAACGTATGTTAATACTTTTTTGTATGTTCCCGCATCTATCGTTTTTCCGCATCCATCGTTTAGTTCAGTCGGTCCCTTCGAAAACGATAGATCGAGATACCAATGTATATATATATATATATATATATATATATATATATATATATGGATTAATGTGACAGTGATGATAAAAAGTCTTTTAGTTTTTATTTAGAATTACTTATCCCTTCCTTTTGACTTATGTTAAATATGATTTTTTTTAGCTTTATACGCTAAACAATACACTGCTACAGTTCCATGAATAACTTACAATTATTCATGAAATAAATATTAAAAATTATATTTATGAAATGAATTAAGTATTCTTTGGATATATAGATTATAACGTAAAATTTTCTTTTTCTACAGATTGCCTTTTTGCCCGAAATGACGAATTCTGATGCTGTCAAAGGAAAGCGCGAATTCGTAACAGAAGTTCCGTTCCACGACATTAAAGTAAGTATATCAGTATAAATACGTGGATTAATAAGTCTTTGCTATAAAATGTTTTAAACCAATCATAGGTAACAGAACTATTTATAAGTAAAAAAAAAACTGCCAAATAGACGGTGCTAAATGTATTTCGTCATTTTTCTGACCTAATTCGGGATAGACGATGGTTCTTTGCAAAGTGCGCTGGATGACTGCAGCGTGTCAGTCACCGGCAACAATTGAGAGAAATTTGGCATTAGGAATTCCTCTCTATCCAGCGTATTCTCCGGTTTTGCCTTACTTCGTCCGTAACAAGAGCGAAACCTAAATCCAAAGCTACTTGGTAAACTGGAAGTGTATATTGTTACGAATTTTACGAGTCTTTGGTAATCTCGCAAAATATGAGAGTTATCGCCAAATTGGCGATGGATTGTGACTTATTTTGGTCGCTAAATTTGACGATATATCACCAAATTTGGCGATATGTCGCCAAATGGTCACCGATCTTCTGAACCTTTCTGGAATCTTCCAGTGATATCTAGATGATTGACCGATAGAGGACACTTTGGAAGTCTATAAATATACCTGACATTGGCATTGGAACTCAGTGAGTGTTTTTTTCTCCTGAGAATTGAATGTATTGAAAGTGCGTTACGCGTGTATTGTATTGAAGACTCGTATTGCATTTTTAGAGTTTTCTGCTGTAGAGGAGACAGTTATTACGTGTTTTCTGTTTGAGTTTGTCTATGCGCATGAAGAATTTACAGAATAATAAATTTTATTTTGTGTATACTTTCTGAAGAGATTTTATTCAATCCTTTCGAACCCAGGAAAATGGAACATTTTGCAATTGACTATGCCCAAGTGGGCTTGTTCCATACATTTTGTCACTTATGTAAGTGTCGCTGAAAATATCTCAAGCTGAATTTTAGAAAATATTTGTCAGTATAAGCATCAGTATAAAGTCTTTAAAAGTATCAAGGATATAAAGTAACAAGAATCAACCATTATAGTATTTTTATTTAAGTTAAATTTCAACGCCTGGAGACACCCTTTGGATGTAAAACTTGAACCTGGTAGACTTGACCTCACCTTTTGCGTCAATACATTTTACATGCCTTGCTGAGAAGCCCGTAACTAGAAAGAAACCTAGGTCGCTGGCCACGTGTAGGCTGGACATGTGGGAGCTCGGTGGCCCAGCTGGCAAGAGCAGCGGGCCAGTGATCTGAACGTCCCTTGTTCGATGCTCGTTGCTGCAAATCCACCGCCGTGTTCCCTAATGGTGGCCGGGGCACGTAAAATAGGTCGTGGCTACAATGTCCTCCAAGTTCTCAAATTTGCCTCTGGAGGTGCGGGGTCAAGTGTTTCTGTCTTGTCACATGACTCGGCTCAAAATTACGGGACCGAGGCTCTTCGAGGTCAAGTCAGACTTCATCCCTAATGGCACCTCGCCTTAAAGTGAAGCTGCTTACTATCCTTCTCCAAGGACCTAGGATTTGAGGATCTAGGTCCTTTGGACTTGGTGTAGGCTTTCCTGTACGAAGGGGATTGGAAACAACAACAGGCTGGAGATATACACTGATAAATAGTTTTAAAAGTAGGACTTTTGAAATTTCCACATCTTACTGAAAAAATAAGGATTGTTATGTGCGGATATTCATAGAGTAAATCGGACAATTTTGATGACAATTTCATTTGTTTAGAGTCACGCATTCTTATAGATGACTTTACAGCTGTTTTACTTGTGAAGCCAAAGAATAGTTAACATATAATTGCAAGCAAAAAAAATATTGTATGATAAAAGTCATATATACTAAAAAGAAAATAAGGAAAGCAGGAAAGCCAATAAATTCTTGCAAAAATGAATAAATTCAATACTATCATAACACAATATTCATGGCACAAATGGATGATTGAAATAATGAAAGCTATATTAGAAGCAATAAATGCCAAGAATGTAATGCATGAAATTATTGATGGAATAGTACTAAGGATATTTAAAAAAAGGAATATTAACGTTACAAAAGAATTTTATATTATTAAGCATTCTATTTCCTAATTTTGAATGAAATGTTGTTGATCAGCGTTTGTTTTTTATATTCTATTAAATTAAGCTGTAATGTTGTAATGATACATGTCACCATAAAAGAATATAATATAAAAATGGCCAAATATAGTTCATAAGTATGTCTTTGATTCTTTATATATTAATATAAATTTTATAGATTATTAAAAATTCAGATAATCTCAGAAAGTTGTATATTAGCATAGAGTTAAAAATGACACAGTTCAAATGTATGACAGAATAAAAATCTATTTTAATATAACAAAATACAATTATTTTTGCAAAACGAGCAAAAGAAAGGCTCATATATATTTACAACTGATATATTATCATGATATTAATGATAAAAATAAGCTAGGAAATTGAAAACAAAATATATACAAAGTCAGCATTTCTTTTAAATGACCAATCGATTTCTCCATCAATGAAATGTTCCTGCAAGAATAACAGATAGGGTTATAAATCTGTCTAAATGCATTAACACGTTGCTCTATATTTATCCCCGTTGTCTAAGAATAAACAATCTTATCACAGAAAAACGCAGAAAACTATTTTCTTTCATTCCTTGAACATATTACAAACAAAGGGACAAAAATTTAGATTTCGTTTAATTGTTTATAAAATATTCTGTCATATATTAACTACATCTCACATAAACACTCTCAAAACTAAGCAAATATTTTAGACAATGTAAATAAACTTTAAGACATAACTTTTAATAGTTTTATTTTTCAAAATTAATATTAATATATATATACACACACACACACACATATATATATATATATATATATATATATATATATATATATATATATATATATATATATATATATATATATATATATATATATATATGAGACTTCACATCAAATAGAGTACAAAAGGCAATACACTTGAAATTCACAATTTCTTTCACCAGATAATATAGCATGCGAAATACTCTACTGACACTACTACTCCTGTGGGAATTTTAAATTGCTGAATATTATGAGGATTAAGTATATATGGCTAGAATTGGAATTAATGTTTCATCCTGATAGTTGGGAATGTCTTTATTTAGTAGTCGTGTACTTTTTGAGTTAATTTTATTATATTGCAAATATTATACGTAGCAAGGAATGTTAATTAAGATATTTCAAAATGTTTGCTTGCTATGTATTTTATAATTTATAAGTATGTTTCGGCGAAAATGATAGAAACTGTTTTAAGAAAGTCATTCATAAACTTTAAGATCTTAAAAGGTTTGTTGTATATTTTTGTTAGCCATTTTGAATTCTCTAATATATCTATTCCATTAGATATTTCAATTTATCAATAGAGTAAAAAGTACTGAATTGTAAACCGATTTGCAAGACAAAATTTGTAAATATCTCCATCTCTCTTTTTTTGTTGCAAAAAAGTTAAACTTTTAACAAATTAAATGAATGTTTTATTTTAATTTCCGTAAATTTCATAAAATGAAGATGTTTGTTGAAAATCAGTCTTTAGAAAATGCTAAACACAATTATTAAAATTTAAAAAGTTTCATGCTACTGAAAAAATAGTTACAGTTATAAAACTTTTACTCCAATTCAATCTTTCATTTAACACAAAATTATATATTAAGAATTAAAGGCCTGAGAAAAGATTGAGTGGGAAATTTTAAAAAATCTCCTAGATAAAAATCGATTAATCTGTCTGGTTACTCTAACTAATTGCTGCAAAATTTCTTAAAATGTTCATCTGGAGCACATATTTAAACAAAATTTTGCATTTAAGGTAATGTCAAAGTGACGTGTAATCTGTAACTTTAATTCTCTATTTATAATATAATAAAATATTAATATTTAACCGTGAGATTTTGTAATTTATTCTCAACTGACAGTAAAGTTAGACTTTAGATAAATTTCCATGCAATATTCTGCATTAAAATAGACCTCGTAAATCTATCTGTAAATTTCGTGGCTCATTAATGATATGCAGGCACGCACACACACACACACACACACACACACACATATATATATATATATATATATATATATATATATATATATACATACATACATACATACATATATATATATATATATACATACCTACATACATACATATATATATATATATATATATATATATATATATATATATGGTTCACAAGAATATGCACATTTTGGACTACGATGAGTAGTATCGAATTATGTATATTATGAAAATTTCTACGTGTTTAAAATGAGAAATTTAAATTTTTTTAAATGTTTCCATGCGTAATTTAATTATTTATTTTATGTGGAAAGCCTTTTCTTGCAATTCCGTAAAGGTTTGACATATGTTCTAAGTGAGACTTTTTTTATGCGGTTCCTCTCCACCGCATAAAATTTTTTTTCTTTAATATGTTGGGGGAAATCGTTTGTTATAACTCTTTATATAGTTTTTGCATTTTTTTGTGCGGGTTATGTTCCTGTGCGGTTCCTATCTACCGCACAAAAACAGGTTTAACTGTGTATATATATATATATATATATATATATATATATATACACCCATACCTCGATTTACGGCCTAGATACGTTCCGAAAAGTTGGTCTTAAAATGAAAAGCCGTATAACGAATCAATTATTTTGATACAAACGCTTACTAATTTAATTGGATCTGTTCCAATTTTTATAAATAATATAATTTTTAGTTCATAAAGAATTTTATTCTTTTTTTACCTATAAAAATGCTGATATAAAAATAAAAGTACAAAACAATGCAATAATAAACAGAAATTTAAAAAATAAACGTATAAACAAAAAGCAAAAGAAATCATATGCATATATGTATACATATAATAAAAACATAAAATAAAATTTTTAAAAACTGTTTTTAATGTGATTACGAACATTAACATGAAGAATCACTAAGCTGTAATATGCTGCCATCACCACTTTCCGCTGTTGTGGTGGTCCGTAACATTGTGGGCCGGCCTTAAATCGAAAAAGTGCCATAATTAAAAAATGCAGTTATAGCGAAATGCCGTATAAAGAGCGGCCGTATAACGATATATATATATATATATATATATATATATATATATATATATATATATATATATATATATATATATATATATATATATATATATATATATACAGTGGAATCTCGATCTATCGTTTTTCAAGGGACCGATTGAAATGAACGATAAATCCGGGAAAACGATCGAAGCGGAAACATAACAAGGTAATATGATCGTTGGGACAGGATAAAATCGTTGGGACAGGAACGACACATACGGAAAAACGATGTATCCGAAAACGATCGATCGAGATTCCACTGTATATATATATATATATATATATATATATATATATATATATATATATATATATATATATATATATATATATATATATATATATATATATATATATATATATATATATTAATATATATACATATATATATATATTAATCAATTCTTCTGTTAATAATGGAATGTACGGTGTCTGAGTGTGTTTATTTAATAGATCATACTCATCAGAAACAATCCATTGGTTTTTAGACAGTATTGACACCGCTGATGAAGAAATGCTGTCAAAAACCTTATTCATACTTTTATTAACTTGTTTGTTCCTCGCTGCAAGTAGCTTTAGAGCTATTACTGGTTTTCTCTTTCATCTTATTCTTATATATATATATATATATATATATATATATATATATATATATATATATATATATATATATATATATATATATATATATATATTTATTTATATATTTATATATATATATATATATATTTATATATATATATTTGTGTGCGTGTGTCTATACATCCTTTATTCTTATAAACAGCACATATTTTTAAGTCCGTGTCAGCTATTCTTAAACGTAAGCATGGTAACAACAATTTCCAGTCGCTTTTCGAAATAATGAGATTAAAATATTCACATTACAGTCACTGCCGGATAGAAAGATGAGATTTGTGTATTATATACAGTCCCCCAAATCGATTGGTTTTTAAAAAAGGACGACAAGTCAAAGCCTTCTCTTCATTTGAAATTTGTTCAAGAGCTACTACATTGGAAACGATTACTGGGTCTTAATAGATTTTTTTCAACCCTCGTTACTGCGACGTGAAACTTCTATTTAGCTTTAACTTATCCAGAACCCTGATACGTTTTGATCGTCAAAAGGGGAGAAGAAAAAAAAAGCTAAAACCGCTTGTCTCCCCTTTTTTGCATTTCTTTTAATGTCTTCAGCTCGACAAGCGAAATTTAAACTTTGATAGCTGCGATCAATGTTGATTTTGGAGGGAAAACTGCGCCGAGTTTTGGAGCAGGTGTTTACACAGGGAAGAATTCTCTTTTCCTTTTTTTCCCCTTTCACAGTTCTCCCCCCTCCCTTACACTTTTCTCCCTGTTTTTAAGAGTCTCAAACTAGATGGTTTGATGTGAAAAAAACACCAGCCTGAATTAGGAAGCTTTCTCAGATGCAGCAGAATTAATTTTGAGCTCTTAACACCTTCAAAAACGATTGTCCAGTTTCACTTGTTTAACTGATATCTCTGTCGGAAAATGTCACTTTTAACGATCAGATCGTTGGCATTTATTTTAAATTATTCCTCATTCATTCCTCTGATATAAATTTTATGTTCATAAGTTGCAAAAAATAATTATTAATTTCTATTTAATAATTGTAATTTTCAAATAAAGTTTTGCGTAAAGGGGAAATTACGTAGGCCCATCGAATACCTGTTAAATGTTTAACAATTTTTGCATGATTCTAGATTATTTTCGTTCAACTTCTCCACCTGATCTGTCCATTATACTTTCCAGCCTAAGGAAATTTCTAGATAGTTAAAATCATGACGCTGTGGTAAAGTAATGTTATTACATATTATGTTAAGATCACCGGGTCTATGGCATAGTGAAATAGTCATGGATACAGATTTTTCCGTATTTATAGTTATGTTATTCGAGTTGAACCAATCACATAAATTTTCCAGAGACTCATTCAAGGTATGTTGTGGGTTCTTCTGTACCTTTATTTCCTGGGATGAAGACCCTGTTTCCAGATCATCAGCGTACTTAAGAACTATAGGTTGTAAAAGAACCTTAAAACAATGGATGAGTGCATGTGTTGGGGCAAGCAAGGAAACACAGAGAATTGGCCTTTATCATACATTTATTTGACAATACTAAAAATTCTTTTAAAGTGAAATTAATAACTAGAATAAGGTTCCCCTTCATACTATCATTTAATACATGAGGAATCAGCAGAGACTAAGTATTCTGCCAAAGCAATTATTTCTAGGATATTTCGGGAGCACTTACTACTGTTGAAGAATACAGCAATGAATGATTTCGTTGACATTGGCCCACATCATGTCATATTCAGCATCATCATGTCAGTTTCCAGAACTTTCCACCAGACTCTAAGACAGCTCAATCGGCCCTCTATATCACCCGAGCTCTAGTTAACAGCAAGCGAAATCTGTCGACCTTCTCTCGTTTTTTATTTGGAGGGGCTGTTGTCCGTTTACCGGGGCCATTTTAGCCCGCCCCTTTTTCTCCCATTGGACAGTGGGCTGCCTTTCTCTTAACAGTTCCTGCCCCAATTGGTCCCTTATTTCATTGTTCATGTTCACAGTCTACCAAGTACCTCCCCACCATAATTATAGTTTGAAATACCACTTTGACCATTATCTGAAAGTTTTATTGTGGGCCATAAAATAACGTCACCATCTATCTTGCAATATTTATAGTCTTTTGATCGCTATCAATGGCCACACAGACGGCTTTTCTTTTACGCCACCTTAGTGTTCCTCAAGTCTTTATTTATTTTCTGCCTCTGAAGTTATTATAAGAGTTTTATTTTTGACAGTCTCTCAATCGCGTACCTTTGAGAATTATAACATTAAGCGCTTCTACAAGAACATTTACCTTCTCATTTTCAAAGATATGAATTAAGTCATCAACCTAAATTTTCAATAAATAACTTCTGGACTCTGCTCTCTGAGGATAACCTGTTTGTAGTCGTGTATAGTTGGACTATTAGTTCCATACAACAGGTTTATGAACCATTGACCGATAAAGCTGTTAATCCATCTCAGCATGTTTCCCTGTACTCCGAGTTCGGAAAGCTTCTCTAATAAAAGTGTTCTACAAACGAAGTCGTAGGTTACCTTGAAATCATCAAAAATAGCAGCTATGACATGACCTCTGTCAAGATTTCCCATAATGCTGTGGCTAAAGTTAGCAGTGTGCTCATCAACTGACCGATGTTGCCTGAGGTGATGTATTGATGGACCTGTGTTCTCGTGGCTCAACCGGGACAACGTTTATAATAATGGCAAAGTGGTCTATCAAAGCAGCAGATTTTTCAGCTATGTCGGCTACTTGTATTCCAGTATAGTTTGCGGAGACGCCTTTGTGCGCCTGTTGCAGTGGAATTGAGGATGTTTGACTCGAAGTAAAAAGACAGAAGTTATGAATGTAATTAATAAACATTCTGTGGACGGGGTTTATTTCATGGTGGTCAATAGGAAATTTGAAGAGTTATCGAAGTTCCAGTTTCCAAACTACACTATTTATATTTAAGAAAAATACATGAAAGTGCCTTATGGCATTTGAGTAGGAGTAAGGAATACTCTATATCGTGTTTTCAAGTGATAAAAACAATGGGAGATTCCGCAGATTAGATAGAAATAGTAAAATTTCACATCTATTAAAAACAAATCTCCATATAGGCTTTACATATAGGCTTTCCATATAGGTTAAAAATCCACCTTTAAACAAACCAAATCTTGATATTTTGAATACCTCAAGGAAAGCCATCGTTATGGGATATTTTAATACCAACTCAAAACGGTGGGACTATTCAGCACCAAACATTCCAGTAGAGCTTTTTGGGGACTTCATTAACTTGTCTAATATGTAACTTATTGTTAGGGATTCAGATCATTATCCATTACAACGGCAACACCATTAATTCCGATCTACTCATGGTTTCTTCAGATATAAGCGATTTAACAGATCGAAAGGTAATTTATGACCTAGGTATTGGTCATCGTGTCGTATTGGTCGTTGCAAAGAACAGAAATAAAAAATATCTTAGAATTTTGGGAAAGCAGATTAGCCATCATATAGAGAAATTTCGGAGGAAATCTTAGTTGTTTATACTTTTGATTTTATTAAAATAAACTTATTATAGAAAAAAAGTATAAAAATATTGTAGTTAATTATCCAAAACGTAATATTTTAACTTTTTTTCATATTCTTTCTTATTTCATTTATTTCAGCGGTTCGCAACCGGTGGGTCGCGGAAGGGTTACAGGTGGGTCACGACTCGATCCTAAAACTATTAAAATGGTCTTTGTGTACTTTTATAATTGTAGTTTTTATCTGCTCCTAGGAACACTTGTTAGTGAGTATGAAACCACTTGTATTATATTTTGTCAACCATTTTCAAATCAGTACACAAATTGTTTATCAATAATCAATCTGTATCTTCAAAAAAGCACATACTACACACACACATACACACACACACACACACACACACACACACACACACACACACACACACACATATATATATATATATATATATATATATATATATATATATATATATATATATATATATATATATATATATACATATATATATATACATATATATATATACATATATATATATATATATATATATATATATATATATATATATATGCACATATATATATATATATATATATATATATATATATATATATATTTATATATATATATATATACATATATACATATATATATACATATATATATATATATATATATATATATATATATATATATATATATATATATTTGCAATATTTGATGGTAAATTATATATACATAATGAAGGGATACGATACAAATAAGGTTTTTTACTCCACCATGGACCGATGGACCGTGGAGGTATTCCGATAAGGATAGGTGGGTCGCCAGCTGACAAAGGTTGAGAACCACTGATTTATTTTACGATATTCATAAAATATTAATTTCTATGAAAAATATTTTCTGTTTTCTAAGAAGTCTTACAGCAAAATTTCTTTTATACATTTAATTTAACATTTCTATAATTTTTAAGACACATGAGCAGTTGAAATTTTGTATTAGCATTGCACGTTGAAATGTCTTTGAATTTATAGTGAGCAAGAGAAATACAAAAATAAAATTCTATCATTAAACACATTCGTTCAATTCGTTCGAGTTAAAAAATTTATACTTTTTCATTTACTTATTTAAAGTACTAGTCAGTTTTCCATTCTTTTTGAGCAATAAATTCATTATTCTCTTCCTATCTCAAAAAATAATTAATCGAAGTTTTTAGAAATGAAATTTAAATTAATTAAAAATGTAAAATGTTATTTTGTATATCCGTGTAACTTATTAAAAAAATTTTGGTTTTACAAATAAAGAAACGCCTCATTGTGTTAAAGACAAAATATTATTCTACACGGCCTTTCAATCGACAATATAATATTTCTACAATTTTCTTTTAAACATTCTGGAATAAACCATTAAAATAGTGAATCATAATTTTTATAAAAAGTTTCGAGTTATTTCTTGGAAAGCTTTTTTAATGTCTCGTTTATTTCAATTTTTTGCAACATTATGACAATTAATATAATTTTTAGTTTTTTGTTGCAGCAATAAGATTAATTAGTCGTTTTTAATTTGTCGATCGGAGAACGTATATATTTTTTACTTAGTAAAAAAAGAGGAAAATCTTGAGGACAGAAAATGTTCTTCAAATAACTCTAGTATTAAAAAAAAACTGCTAAAATATTATTTTCTGCTTCCTTTCCTAACTTAGGAAAATTAAACTTAGTATCTGTAATTTCATAACACTTTAGATATAAATCAACATTGCCCTGTTATGAAACTGTAACAGTATAATTTTGATATAGTTTTTTAAGATTTGGTATGGTTTCACATCATTAATCTATATACATAAATCAGCTCCGTAACTGAAAACTGACTGACTGACTGACAGATAACGCACAGACTCCGCAGAAAGGGCTGAAATTTTGCGAGGCGATTCTTCTTATATTGTAGGCGTGCATTAAGAAAGATTTTTGAAAAACTCTTCTTAGATTTTTTAAAATTAGTTTTTGTAATATCTTTTTAAGTTTGTATTTAAAATAATAATCTGGGGGTTATAAAGTTTATATCACAAGAGAGATCATAAAAATTCCTTTAAAATGAAATCTTTTTCGAATCTTTACCTCGATTTTCTGATTTTTGGTGAATATTTAAAGATTAATTTTTATAATTTAATTTATTAAATGCTGATCACGGGGTTTCTTTTCTTTTTGTGATACTTTAAATTAATGTTGCGTCACGTGCATAACAACGAAATAAATTGACAAAAAAAAATTAAAATATTGTAAAAGATAAAATTTAACCACTAGACTAAATGAGATGGAAGTTTTTTAAGAATTTATTTCAAATTAGTATGTTTTATGGATATTAAATATATTAATTAATTGCATACATTGACCGTTGTATTTAATTTGAATGTACTCCGTAGCGAAGCACGGGTATTCAGCTAGTTTGGCATAGTTTTTCATTACTTTATGATGCTATAAAAGAGTGCAATTTTGGTATAGTTTTCATGTTGTGTTGTGACTTATGTCCCCCTGGCCGGAGCATGCAAGATTAGAGTCCATAGAGGGTTGCGGTCACAGAAATGCAGCCCCGGTTTACAATGGCACCCAAGGGTCGATGTCCAACCTAGCCAGATGCCACCTCAGTTTTCATCGAGCACCCCCAAAAGTGCGACATCTGGAGAGCTTGTACCTTTCCCTTCCCTCTGACCACATGGAAGGACTTTAAGGACTTTCTGGCCTACGGATTTAACTTGCCCATACGATTGAGTCATATCAGGAAATTTATTTGAAAAGAATCATAAAGAAAGGAACAAAAAGTATAATGCTGAAAATAGTATAAATGAATTTTGTATCTTGAGTCCGGAATGAAGTTAATCATACAACGGACACTCTTCTGAAAAACGTTCTCTAACGATGAGCAAAACCGCCATGCCTCAGTTGCACTAAAAAACTTTTTATTGATCTACAATTCATTACTATGTACCGTAAGCCTTTAATAACTCACAATATATTTTGTATTTTAATTTTAAAATGTTTGGTAATATACCTGTGATCAAACAACGTGCCGTCCTGCAACACCTTACTTTCCTCTTTGCCTCTTAAAAAGTTGGTATTTAACTATGGTATTCTACTAGTTCAGTGGGATTTCGTTAAGGATTAAGCATTTATGCTCAGTTCTGTTAACTTTGGAAGTAAAAGAAATTGTTTTTAAAAGTAAATATGTTTTTATACGAATGATCAGTCATGTATTCGAAGACATGAAACTATTGAATTTCAACTTTTATTAACACTTAAAATAGTCACCACGAAAACTTTTTTAAAAACACCAGAAAATTGAAAATAAATTATATTTAATTTTTTTCCGTATTTAAATTTGGAAGCCATTTGATAGGTTCTTAATCACGAAGATGAAAGACCCTTCAAAAAAATAACGGAACGGTAATCTTTTAATAAACAAGTAATTTCCTAAAAAATTAAATCTCAAACCTTTCACGTAATGCTCGACACATTATTGAGGTTAACATGAAGAAAAGAAATGTTTAGATTACCTGGTATGTTAACATTTTTTGTACGATATTTTGGATTAAACATTTTCTATGTAAGATATATATGCACGTATAAGGTCATATTAGCATTATTTCAAAATTGTTCATCGTAACTTTTATGCATTCGTCTAATATGTCGAAAAATGCACATCTATATCAGTTAGTTATAATATTTTCATTTGGCATTTTTTTTTTGTCCACTCTAAATAATAAAGGCTAAACTTGTAAAAAAAACTTTATTGTTACTCTGTGTGATATTCAGGGATTGAGTTTTAATTGGGTTTATTTATGTTTCGCATAGGGAATTGTATTGTCTGCCATATATTCAGTGTCAAAGTCATGCTCAATTTGTCCATTAACGAGACCGAATCTTGCCACTATAAACGGTATCTGAATAACGTGTATCTTATACACGAGATATTTTTTATATAAGATATTTTATATGTCATATGAGGTACTTTTATTGACCTCCCTTTTGAAGATATTATGCATTGCAAATTTTTTACCATTAAGTAGTTCACTTCTATTTACAATGTAACGAATCTATATATATAAAACAATTCCGTAACTGACTGACAGATAACGCACAGACCAAACAGCTGAACCTAAAGGAGTGAAATTTTGCAGGGCGATTCTTCTTATAGTGTACGGGTGCACTGAGAAAGATTTTTGAAAAAATCTTCTTAGATTTTTTAATTAAATTTTTTAGCTGTTTTTGTAATATTTTTTTAAGTTTTCATTTAAAATAATAATCTGAAGGTTATAAAATTAATATCACGAGAAAGATCATAAAAATTTCTTTAAAATAAAATCTTTTACGAATCTTTACCTCCATTTTCTGATGTTTGGTGAATTTTTAAAGATTAATTTTTGTAGAACTTAATTTATTAAATGCTGATCACGAGATTTATTTTCTTCTTGTGATACTTCAAATTAATTTTGCGTCACGGGCATAACAACGAAATAAACTGACAATAAATAATAAAATATAGTAAAACATAAAAATTTAACCACTAGACTAATTAAGATGGAAGTTTTTTAAGAATTTAATTCAAATTAGTATGTTTTAGGGATATTAAATTAAACCTATATATAAAACTGCAATTTCCCTTCAAAGTATGCTTCGCCATGACGATAAATAAGTCTCAAGGCCAAACTTCAAAATACGCTGGAGTAGATGTAAGAGAAAATTGTTTCTCCCACGGTCTGTTTTACGTAGCTTGCTCACGCGTAAGTTCGCGGACGAACCTGGTAACATTAGTTCCTCCCAATGAAGAAACAAAAAAAATTGTTTATAAGGCAATCCTCTAAAAATTAATTTCATTATTTTTTCATTGTAATTATCCTAAAATGCACTCCGTAGCGAAGCACGGGTATTCAGCTAGTTTGCAAATAAAATTAAAGAGTTGCTTCACCTAATTTACAATTTTCCTTCCTTTTCGTCTATTTACGTCGCGATCTGGTGCAGAAAATTAATGAACTTCATCGTAACCTGCTCTGGCAACATTAGGGATTGCAGCACCGTGTACCCGGTTGAAATCACTGGTACTGAAACTTGGTTGCAGCTGTTAGTAAAAAAGTGGTTCAAAAGTAGTAAACCTTAGGTTTAAAAAACAACATTTTATTGGGGATAAACAGTTTTACCATGCTTCCCAATTTATCACAATCTAGATCTTTGGAACCCTCTGTTTTAAACGCATCCACAGCATTAACTACTAGATCCCTCTCGAACATCTCAGGGGCCATTACTTTTCTGCCGTCAAAAACAAATATGTCATCGAGCGTTATTTGCTTCCGTTGATTTATTTTATATAAAGTTTTCAAAATATATTTTATTTATTGCATTTATAAACAGCAAAAATATATTGTATTTTATATTATTTAAAACTATACACTCTAGTCTTCGGCGAATTAATAATCGCGGGGCGAACTGAAAACAAAAACATAAAATCTTTACAGAGAAAAAACGAGCTAGAAATCGGTAGTTTCGGGTTTTAGAACCTATCTCCTTAAATTGTAAAAAAAAAAAATTTTGACTTACACAGTAAACTAAAATTCTTTACATTCTAAATAAATATAATTTTTTCATTAAAATTTAGGGTAAATGTGTACGTGGCACGTGTATTATTGAAACCCGAGTAATTCTCGTATATCCATTAGTTAAAAAAAAACGTGACTTTTTTCCGGTTCTGCGGGCTCTAGACAACATCCTTAAGGCCTGTTCACATAGAATCCGTCAGCATCAGCGTTAAAGATTCCGTTGTTGCTGATTGGTTAAATCAGTCAATGATTGGCCTATGATTGGTTAAAAAAAATTTTCGTTGACGCTGAGGGATTCCTTACGGCTAAGTCCTTACGGCTAAGTCTTAAACTCCAGGTTTTAGACTCCCTAGAGTTTGCGTATGGGGAATTCCTAGGCATATTGCGCCCTCTACTTCTCAAAATAACTTTGATTTTTAGAGCTTGTCTAACACCATTGGTAGCAAGAATTGTTAGTAAAAGATATAGGAAAAAGATAGTATGATCCTCGAATTTCTGGACCAGAGACAGCTTATAAGAAAGTTTAAAAGTTTAAGAATTAAAAAGTAAAATATTTTTACCATATGCTAGGTTTCCATAACCTATGTATCAGTTTTTGAACACATTTTTAAGGGGGTCCGGGAAACATTTTGAAAAATTTTTTGTTGAGTAAAAATTTGATTTTTTTGTGATGGTTAACCATATAATTTGTAAACAAAATCACATCATAAAACTTCTCAAAAAGTTTTTAAAAATTTTAAATTTTTAATAAAAGTGGGGTGATTTAAAATCGTTATAACTCGAAATATTATTTGTGGAATTTCAAAATTTTTTCATTTAATTAAACAGAAAAATTTAAGTTCTAATTCTGATTCACCATTTTTAAAAATATAAATTTAAAAAAAAATTAAAAATATTTAGATTAAAAATTACGAAAAAAAATTATGTAACTTATTTTTAAAAATCATATTTTCAAAAGCAAATATTTTTTTCAAATTTGCTGAAGCAAAATTAAAGTAAAATAGTTGAAAAAGACATGTTACAAGTTTCAACCATTTATCTTTAACAGTTCTTGACTTATAACAATTTAAAGACGAGAAATGGGGAAAAAACCCATCATGCAGAAAAACGCACTTACAGGTTTAAACAACGATTAGCTACTATTAGAATGTTGCAAAAAAAAAATAATAATTTCTCCTGTGCTAATTAAGATAGAAACATGATTTAAACGTCATTTTAAGCGCAAAAGAATACAAAAATTTTTAATACAATAAATTTTTTTTCGAAAATTCGAACAATTTTGTGTCTTGGAACCCTCCCCCCCCCTTAAGATTGCTATGTACTAACCCTATTGGATTGCTATGTACTAACCCTCACCTCAATGTTAACCTATGGAGAAAATTTGTCCACGGATTGCCGACATGGAATCAAAGATTTTTTTCAAAAAATTGTACTCCGTCATACAGAAAGAAATTTTACATTTGTGTACCTTTATCATTTTTTTTAAAAAATGCAATTAATATTTTTAAATTTAAATTATTCGGGAAAAAATCTGGTATAGTGTGTTTTAAACGCTCATAAATTCCTTCGGTGGAGGAAATTTACAAACTGAATCCGGTAGCGCTTTGCAGAAAAGTTCAGGCTATCTGACAATACCAATTTTATTAGACTATCAGATTTATGTATCTGTAAATAGGTGACAAAAATATATTTTAAATAAACAATTTGGGGGCAGCGCTTAACCCCCCTATAGAGAGAGAACCATTACAATCCCCCAAAATGTCAATCCTAAGGGGGGGGGAATTCTCGAACTGTCAACTGGACTCCCCCCACCACAAGAATCTGCAAGAAGAGGAAAAGGGAAATACGATTTTTTTCTGAGTACATAGCAGCCTTAAATTACTTTTATTTTGTCCGTTTTTCTTTTAAATTGTCCGTAGAACAACGTTTGTGTGTTAATTTTATGATTATACACACACACACATATATATATATATATATATATATATATATATATATATATATATATACAAAAAAATTAAAAGAACGATACTAAGAACAACTGAAGCTTGCCAACTCCGAAGCAGAGAACAGGCTAGGGAATAAACTCCAGTCCGACGCGTCCTCTTAATAAAAGAGAGTCCTCTATCTAGCGCCACCATTTCACGCACGATCCCCCGGAATACCTATCTTCTCCCCACACCACGAGATATGGGGGGGAGGGGGGGAGATGTTCCACTATGTGCGGAGTCAGCAGCGAAAACATTTTTACGGGACAAATCGTTGGGAGTAAGCAGTTTTGGCTCGCAGACTGGAGAAGAGGGGCACCCGACGCCGGATTGTCGGACCCCGTCACGTGATCAGGCCGGATCGAAGTTCCTCCTCCCGGATTCCCTGGTGTTGTTTTATGGGGTACAAGCAGAGTCAATCAAGTGATTGTTTTCGCTTAAACGTTGCTCATTAAAAGTCTGGTTGGCTGCGAGGCATTCCCCGACTGAAATGAAGTTCGAGAGCTTAGTCGGATTTTATTGGGCTGAATTATAAGAACGTATGGAGGTGTTTTGGGTTTATGGCGTGTCAAATATCTCTGATTTTCTAGTTAGTTGTTCGAAATTTTATAGTCGTCTGAAGTGTTTAAGTACCTCTCGTTTAAGTATTTTCCCTCGTGTAATCTTAACTTAAAATGGGATTTCTTTGATATCACCTTTCTTTGATATCATATAAGTTAAATAAAGCTCATCTTCTATGCAATATTTAATTAACTAACACTGTTCTTAATGATTACTCTTCTTGCTCTAAATTATGGCTTTTGTTTTACCAGGAAACATATTTACTTAAATTAATTTAGTTTCTAACTCTCGGAATATAGCTAATTCTAACAATACTTTTAATAGTACTTTGTAACCACTAAAATTCTCCTTTTTAGACAGGTAAATTTAACTATAAACGATGGATTCTTCGGAGAAAATAAATAAATGTACCACTTAAGACATGGTGATTAAAGAATGTGTTTTATAGGGATAGACTTAGTTCTTTAAAATAAAAAACCAAAAAAAGGTACATCAAAAAAAGGTTTCTACTATAGCTTCTTGCCTACTGTAGAAATCCATTCACCTCATTTATGTCAAACAAAACTACTAGTTAGATATGAAAAAAATAATACATACAATTTGATAGAGATTTTGTGGTCAAAATAACAGAAACACACTTCTTTCTCTACTAATAAAGCGTCAGTTCGTAGTAAGTTTCTGTAATAGTCTAGTTGTGCGTATCACTCGACAGCGAGACATTTTCCTTCAAAATATGGAAAATAATAAGAAATTAAAGTCAGCAAAGGAGGATGAGTATCACTTCACGAAAAGGAAAGCGACGATACCTTGTACAATATTGCCTGTTTCTTTCTATTCCAACAACTGAATTGAAATTATGTCATGGGAACGCACCCCAGACCGTTTGTTGTGCGAAATCATAGACGCTTTTCTATGTTAAAAAACATTTTGTCTTTTTTTAAACATATAGTAAAGGCCTTGCAGCATAATAAATTTTTCAACTGAACGCAATGTTTTTGAGTTTAGCGTGGTTTAGATACGCCAGTGTATGTTTTTAGGCTTTATCTTCGTATAAAAAATTCCAGAACATATTCTTCGGCGTGCGACGCACATCTGAAGGAAAATGTCTCAATGAATGTTGTACGGACGAGATCAAAACACTGTCTGTGGACAATAAGAGGCTTTCAATTGATATAGACATTTTTTTTCTTTTCACAGTCGATGTTTCATTCGTTTTTATCTTTATGCGTACAGTAACTTTGATATCTATTTGATTCGGCAAAGAAATATAAGAGCACATGCGCGGAGATAGTCTTCCTGTTATTTTGCGCTTGCCAGTTCATTCTTTAACTTAAGAGTCTTCACCCATTGTTTCCTCCATGTCAACATTTGTGTTTACTTTCTTATCATTAAACTTAAAAGAAAATAAACTTCATAGTTCTTTCTTATAATACTATCTAAATTACTTACGGGAATGTATAGTATATATATATATATATATATATATATATATATATATATATATATATATATATATATATATATATATATAATTTATTTATTTATCTACACATTACGTTGCAAACATTGGGTATATGTTTTGGGTTACAGACATTAATTCCATCATAACAGTGTAGCTGTAAGGCACAAGTGGTCAATATTCAATAAAGATATTAGAGTTTCACAAAAAAAAGAGATTTTTTGAATCATTTCTTAGAGAGAGACGACGGATATCTTTCCCAGATTAGGGATCCTCGCGAATTTCCTGGAGAAAGTAAATGTAAATATCTAAGAATGCATAATTTCCAACGAAAATTCTAAGTGGACACTTTCTGTAGTCAGAATTAACATTGGTTCAGCAAATATCGACGTATTGTCTTATACGGTAATGCTCTCTACTCCTCCTAAAACTGTTGGACTGTCCTTTTTCTCACAGCACATATATATATATATATATATATATATATATATATATATATATATATATATATATATATATATATATATATATACAGATAGAAATGTTGTTATAAATGAAAGATGATCATGCAGATAAACTAATTGTCCTACTTTTATTTATCCTTAATTAAGGAAATAAAGCAAGGAGAAAAATACAGACAGTCGCAGCTTATAATTTAATAATGCATATACTGAAATGCTAGTAGCAACCTCTAAACGTACAATTTACATATACGTTTGAATCAAAGGAGAGCAATTTGCATATTGATAGCAGTATGTAAATTCACCTTCCTTAATTTTAATTATTTTTTCTTATTTTTTGTAAAATATGAAATGATTGCTTTTATTTGGAGTCTGTGGTGATCACATTTGTTATGAACTGAAAGAATTAAGTAGTAGACAATACATTTTTTTAAGATGGAAATAATTTTCTTGTTTTTCCTGTGATTTAAGAACTGATTCTCATTACCAACAATGTATAAAACAGCCGTATAACGACTACGAATGCACCAAAAATGGTATTAAATCAAAGAGCATTTATTTTTTTCTTAAAGGAATTCTGAGCCTCTACTTCATGAAAAGCATTAGTAAGCAAAAGACGAATTTATTTCCCTCTTTCATCCTTGCTTAAAGAGTTTATAATTTAGAAAATCTTTTGCGTAAAATTGAGTATTTCATATTTTTTCAATTATAAGAGAGAAGTGAAACGAAGTAAAGATCGTTATGTCAGATTGAACTTTCTTTAAGTTTGCTTTTTGTGGATTAAGCACAACTGTTATTCTTTGCGCGATATTCATCAAAAGGTAGTTTAAAGATTCTACTTGAATGGATTCGCAGCAGGAGTTTAGGCATTTGTTTAGTTGTATACGAGGAAATGATTGGAAACGATGAAAGGTTTTATGCATTATAGCTGAAGAAAAAGATTTCGAGGAAAATAATTACGTAAGACGCTTGGATGTCTTTAAATTCGAATTAAAGTAGTTTTCTTTTTCGGAGAAATATTTTATACGTCTTTTAGAGCAAAGTATTATATAAAAACTATGTCTGCTTGTTAGAATGGATGCATTTATGTAAATTAGCGAGCGTTTAAGTGGAAAGCTGCGGGACTATTTTCTATATTCTTTGGCTAAAAATTGATTCAGGGCAGAAGAAAAATTTAAGAATATAGTTTAGCAACACTTTCCAGAGAACAAAATCATAGAATCTGAATTTTAGAATTTTTTTCAAAATTGAATTTCTTTGGATTTGTACTGAAATAAATTCGTTCTTGCTTATAATTGGTATCCTATCTATTGCATTGATAAACCATACGTTCTCCTAAAAAGAAGAAAAATAATATTTTGCATAAAAGTCAAATTACAAAAAAAACATTAACAAAATAGTAGACATTTAGCGTCGTGTGAAAATATAATGTAAACGTGAATTCTAGCAGGTAAATAATTTGTTAAATAGAAACAAAAATTATGTACATATATATGAAGAAATACTGAGAATTATATTCGTAACTAAGTAGATTAGTTTGGAGCACAACTGTCAACTTTTGCTACACGGGGGTTATTAGACCAGGACCTACTGCTTAAAGCCGATTTCAAATGGCTACAAACGTCCATACCAAGAGTGCTCGAACCCACTCGATGTCAGTGCCCTAGCCATTCGGCCATCATCCGGTTGTACCTTAGTAGAAAAATTGGTAATGATTATTGTTTAAAATAGCATTGATTTAAATTTAAGATGAAAAGCTAAACAAAATGAAGTATATGAAAGTCATAAAATCGAGTGAATTAGCTTTAATATTTCCTACAAAGAAATATAAAATATTTCTCAAAACAAAGAAAATTATCACTTTTATTTCAAATTTCAAATTTTCCTTTCATCTTTCTTCCTCTATTTAGCAGCAGAAAATGTTAATTATTCCTTTGAACGTACTTTTTATTAAAATGTGTCATGTTCTGTTAAATAGATAAGTAAACTTGTTTGTGTATTTGAGGAAATGAGGATTTATTACACAATTATTCAAATAAATCTTATAGTTTGTATATACGTGTGTTTGTGGTCAATTTTCTTTCTTTACTTCTTTATGATTTTGTGGCTAGTTATTTTTCATTATCTCTCTTAGGTAGTAAAATATACTCAATTATTATAAAATATTAGTTTGCGTAGTGTGTTTACTATCACTGTAATGGCCTTCAATTATCAGTGATTTTACTGCAAGCAAAATAACCCCTTTAAATCTATTTATCTTGTTCTATGATACCGAGAGCAGTGAAAACAAACGTACAACGATGACCAGTAATTTCACGTTACGTCGTATAACAATATAGCAGAACGTGACCTGGAAGTTCAGAGTCCGTATCAAACTGTTGAGTAAACTTTTGAAGAATCACAAGAGACAAATCACGGAATGTACTTTTAAAAGAAGCTAAGATTTTTCCATCAAGCATCAAATTATCTCCCCTCCTCTTTTCGGGTAACGTCTTGGCGGCAGAGTGGCGCCAACTTAGTTGCCAAATCGCATATTCTTATGCAAAAACGCCAATAGCTCTTTCACCTTAAACACAAATTCCTATGCGATAAAAGAAGTTTTCCTTATGGGGTAATTTTTTAGAACTTTTTTTTTTGTCGCAGAGGGAAGAATGCGTATTTTGCATTTGTTAGCTTTATCTTTAATATATAATTGGACATACTTTCAAAGTTTTATTAAAATGAATTTTTAGCAAAGAACTTGCAACAAAGGGATTCAATTTTTTTATCCTTAAAATAAAACAAGGAATTTTAAAATAAAATCTTAAACGTTATTTACGGGAAATAACATTTTTTTTTAACTGACCCAGGACGAAAAATTTATTCGAATGTGTTGTTGAACTTCATACTAACCAACAGACAAAAATAAATATTTGAATTTCGATTTTCTTTAATCGAAAAGAAATTTTTCTTTAAATTAAAGAAGATCTTTAATTTTCTTTCGTTGAATAGGATATGCTGCAGAAGTCTTAAAAATTCGAGGTAAAAAAATAAGATCTTATTTCTTTTATCCGTGTGCATAGACAAGTTTAATCAAACTGTCTGTCTCTTTTTCGGATAGTTAATATTTCTATCTCTCGACTTAATAAAGCAAAAATAGCCAGAGTTTTTATTCATTTTGGTTACTGCTTGTATTTATCACTTTACAGGATGCAAACGGGAACGTTCATTTGTATAAATAAAGTTCATTTGAATACAAATTCTTAAATCACAGGTTTTGGGAAAAGCGAAATTTTTCCGGAAAGATTATTCTAGATATAATAATTTTTTAATTGATTTATATAAACAGTTTCAGGTTTCATATGTTCTTTTTTTCTCAGTTTCGTCTAGATTTTACTAGACTACTAAGATCTGAAGTTACAGAAACTATATAATTTTCAGACAAATCTTCCAAAAATCTATCTAGAAACCTGATTTTCTAAATTTTGCCCTTTCATGTAGTAGCACATGTAGTTCTATGCCTTTTATAGTGGTATATTCTTTTATTTGTTCGTCTGCCCTGTTTAATGCCGAAGTATAATAGTAATATCTTAAGTTGACTTACTTCGAATGTAACATTTAAGAAAGCTTAAGAAGCATTTTAAGAACTTTCCAGAGTTTTTTCAAGAAAATTTCGTAAATAATTTAAAATCAACCATTGCAAGAAATTTGAAAACATTAACTTGAATACATTTGATTTATATGCTTAAGATTTGGTTTATGTGCTACAAGGCAGGTGTTATAATACATATACTTTTTGGAATGTTTAAGGTGTCTGATTACGTTTAAAAAGTCAATTTTGATGAAAATTCCGAATTTCTTTTATTCCCGTTTTTTAAATAATGTGAATTTCTGTTTATAAATCTGCTTTTATTTTTTCTCTACGATCGTTAGAAATGAAATTAGAAAGGTTTTTAGAATAGAGGCAGCTAGCAATTTCAATACAAGAGAAATAGCCCAGTCAAAATAGGTTTTATGGCTAAAAAAAATATGAAAGTTTTGAAAATTGGTGGAGATGTTTGTTTGGACATACTGTTGAACATACTAAAAGTCCCCACCAATCAGACTTGAGCTTTTGCCGCCATCTTGGAAAATGTGTACACTTTTTTGGTTTTTTACAAGTAACTTGAGAAATATTGATTTTATGTAAAAAATTTGAGTACAAAAATTGAAGAACATCATTATTTACATTTCTTAAATAAGTCTAACACGAACAAAGATAATTGACTTTGAAAGAAGTTAACTATCACACCTGGGTCATCCCCATCTCGATAGGGGGTTGACTCGCGCATGTGCACCAAAAGTCTTGCATACTCACGTTTGTCAAACCTCTGCATATCAAAGCTCGAAAAAGAGTTGCAGCAACATCCAATCCATTGTTATCAGGTTGTATTTTGAGACTTGGTGGATTCTATATTTTTATATTATACTTAAGCTGCATTGGGTACATAATGGCTGGAGGTAGGTAATAATTACAAGATAAAAAGAAATTTTTATATACCACGTTTTTAAATTTTCTGTTGAATCATAGAACCTTGACAATTCTATGTATTAATAAATACTTTACAAAATTTATTTTGATTAATTATCCCATCAACTTGAAAGAAAATGATCAAATGCGTAATAAAGAGAGCAATTATAAGAAATTTTCAAACCAAAAAATGAACTGAAAACGAATTCAAATTCTGCTTAAAGATGGTTAAAAGTATTAAAAGAATGCATTGTCATCGTGTTCTGAGCTATTATAAAAGCTTTAAATGTCTAGCTGGTCGGGAAGTTAGTTAAAAATCGATTGCAAGGTTTGTACTGGACAAACAAACAAGAAAGTGAGTTAATAAAAACATGGTAAAAATAAATACTAACTTTGATGTATGCAACTACGTCAGTAGAAAAAATGTTGCCTGGCCATGCATACGCTAGAAAATTCCTACCTAATTTAATTAGCCAAACAGCTTTAGCAAAAATAATTTTTGACGCCATGGATATAGTATCTGATTTCAAAAGCAATAATCTCCATGAGTTGTTTAGAGATTTTGCTACCGAACTAGTATCGCTAGAAATCATAAACGGACATACCCATATACGAGCCATCGTATATGAGATTAAAATGAGGATGACTTTAAAGCATTTGAAAGAAAATGGCCCCACTGCAGACCTCTGGGTTCAGTACTTTGAAATGGTGAACGTTATGAAAGCTTGATCACCGTCAATTGTACGGTGAAAGTAAACGGTTTCAATATAGTAGTAAACCCCTTGTTGCTTTTTCAGAGGATAGCGATTGCTAAATAAAGCGACGAAGACCTAGCATTTTATTTAGAATATGAGTTATCTCCTTTTCCATTGGCTCTGTTTAATGAAGCTGGTATGCGACAGACAACGACATTGGTCATGTATGACGTTTTTAAAGTTCCAAACAAAGACCTTAACCTCCTGAACTGCGTCAACATTGTGGACAGTGGTTTTCTCCTACACCGAGTCAAATAGGGAACACAATAAACTTTTTTGGCTGATTGCACAAATTAAGTTAACTATATAAAAAAGCATTATGGTACCAGCTGTATAGTCGTTTTGAATGGCTAATCCAACAGCACTAACGGTACAAAAAAAATTTAACAAATATACGGTCTATTGTGAAAAAATCTGTAGACATAAATTTTGATGGAAACATGCGAGTTACTGTTCAACAAGAATAGTTCCTTTCAAATGAAATAACAAGAGCGAATTGATCAGCATTCTATCAGCTGAGCTGGAAAACAGTGGGATTCTATTCCGACAAAGTAATGACGACGCCGACATTCTGATTGTAAATACTGCAATTAATGAAGCATGTTCTGATAACAACATCGTTGTAATCATCGGTGAAGATGTTGACCACCTGATCTATTAACAGCTCTCACTGCTACAGAAAAAGACATTTTCCTTGTCAAACCACGCAAACGGAAAGCAAAGAAAAAAATATATTCATGAAATAAAATAGAATCATCGGGACATACTAAAGTATCCTTTTTCTCCATGCGTTCAGTGGATGCGATACTACTTCTGCAGCATTCAACAAAGGAAAGAAACTTTGTGTAAAAATATTCCAAAGTAAAGATATAGAACACAACGTGACAGTAGTTAATAAATGCAACTCATCGCAAAATAATGTTGCTCAAGCAGGAGAATGCTTTTTTCTGGTCTGGTCTGGAGCAAATTCCAGTGAACAGTCCCTAAATAAGTTTAGGTACAAATGCTTCGCAAACTTTGGCACTAAAATAAAATCATATATTTCGTTTCTTCCCTCAACTGAAGAGGAAGCCAGACTACATTCCTTTCGGCTGTATAACCAAGTGCAGAAGTGGTTTGGATGCAGAAGTGCAGAAGTGGTAACAATGGATTGGATGTTGTTGCAACTTTCTCTTGAGCTTTGATATGCAGAGGTTTGACAAACGTCAGTATGCAAGACTTTTGGTGCACATGCACGGGTCATCCCCCCATCACAATGGAGATGACTCGCGCATCCACGTCCCAGGTGTGATGGTGCGCTCCTTTCAAAGTCGATTATCCTTGTTCGTGTTAGACTTATTAAAAAATCAAATAATATTTTTGTTCACAATTGAACGCTCTTCAATTTTTGTATTCAAATTTTTTACATAAAATCAATATTTCTCAAGTTACTTGCAAAAAACCAAAAAAGTGTACACATTTTCCAAGATGGCGGTGAAAGCTCAAGTCTGATCGGTGGGGACTTTTAGTATGTCCTTTAGCATGCCTAAAAAAACATCTCCACCAATTTTCAAAACTTTCATATTTTTTTAGCCATTCGTCAAAATCGGGTCTATTTTGACTGGGGTAAAAAGTTTGTGTTTTCTGAAGAACTCATTTTTCATCAAAAATGTGAACGACTATTGTCATAACTCAAAATATAATCATGCTATATCTATAGAATTTTTCTGGTACGTTGTTCATAATATTAAGAACGTAATAAAGCACATATTAGGCTATAAGTATAATATTTCCTGATTTATAGCTGCATTTATAAAACATCTCATGAGAAATTACTGAAATTTTATATGTAATTTCATATAATTGCCTGCATTCATTTTCAAAATATGGATTAGCTTTTAGTTCATTAAACTCATGAGTGCCTTATGTACATATGATAAAAAGAAATTATTGCTATATGCATAATTTGTTTTGTAGCTAAAGCCGTTTATGTAAATATTTGCTAAATTTCAACCAAAACCTCCTCAATTCTGTATAAAGTTGCATAGCTATGGTCTATATTTCAATCTTTTTTATATTTTGGTGTTTAATATTATTTCAAAAAGAAGAAAAAAAAGATAGAAATTTTCGCAAGTATACTTTTTGATAAAAACTGCTCCGAACGTATTCGAATACTTTAACATTGGTAACCACTTCTGAATTCTTCAACCTCAAATTTGAATCTCCTTGTATTTAAATTTTCTTTAAAGTGTAAAACTTTTATTGTAACAGTCAAATAGTAATCTGATGTTAAAATACTCATTTTTAAGCTCAACATTTCTCTAAAAAACAGAAGTTATAAATTAAGCATAAATAGTAATCATCTGTGAACAAATTTCAAGAGCATAATGGTCTAATTGAGAGTAATAATAAAAAAAATTATTCAGTGTTTTAAGTTACACGTTGTTGAGTTTTACATCGTAATAAAACACAGAAAATTTTTTCTTTAAACTTAAATGCAATGGAAACCTCTCTGTGGCGGCAAGTTATAGTTCCGAGAAAAGTGGCCGTTTT
Organism: Dolomedes plantarius; assembly: GCA_907164885.2. Taxonomy (NCBI): domain Eukaryota; kingdom Metazoa; phylum Arthropoda; class Arachnida; order Araneae; family Dolomedidae; genus Dolomedes; species Dolomedes plantarius. Next base: position 26,085,663 of record OU015500.1, on the reverse strand, counting down.
GAGGGGTGGCCATCAAATTGGGGTGGACTTCTCTAAAGTGGTTAGTAATGGTTCCAAAAGAAATGGCCGATTTGAGGGTTGGTCGTATAGAGTTCAGTGTATCATTCATTCTGTACACATATAAAGACATAATTATCTGATTGTCAGTGACGGTCATGCCGAACTGCTTTGACAGGTACTCATGTAAAATAATGCATAGAAATAAAGTGCTTTAGTTTTTTTATTATTATCATTATTATTAAAGTTCATTTTTATCCAGTCCAGTGAATAATTATTTATAAATTGTAATGGTATGATCGTCAATAAAGGTCAATTAGTAATGCATCGTTACAAACACACCGTTGAATTTTACGTTGTTATAAAGTATAACAAAATATTTAACTTAAGAAAATATTTATCTACATATGACTGCAAGGATATTGAAATTTTCTCGGGAAAAAATTCCGTTCTATAGTTTCATTCTAAATCTAATAGTGGGTTGCAGTGGGGTAGCAGTTCGGTAAAGTAGTTCTTTAAGTGTGGAAAGAAGTTATGCTATTCCGTCAAAGCCTTGTCACCATGATAAAAAAACAGGAAACTTTTGAGAAAGAAAGGATTATCAAGGTGCTTTGTAACCATTTAATATCCAGAGAAGAATAGAAATAAAGGGAGCAGGGGGAAAATGTAACTGACAAAAGTGACAGAAGATATCTCACTAGTGGACCAAGAGTCAGTATGAAAAGCAAGGAAATTGGGATTGAGATCCAAAAAAAAATGAAGAAGAATCGGAATAAAATAGAAATGGGAGAAAATAAAAAATTAGAAAAACTATTATGAAGCTATTATGAAGCACATGTTGCATAATTCATTTGATTGTCTAAATAATTTTGAAAGACCAAATTGGAATTTCAGCAGTCATAACTGATAACACAAGGGGTGTTAAATTATTGGTGATAATAATTAGGTTAACTTTAAGATAATAAAAGTTAATTTACTCATTGCTTATGATGGTGAATTAGCTGTTGGTGCAAAAATAGATTTTATCTATATGGTTATTAATATTAACTCAAATTATAAGTTAAGTTATTAAGCACCTTACTCAGTACATCGCGTTGTGATTTATCCGTAGAGTTAATATTTAACATGCAGTGAGGACATACACATAAATACAAATCAAATTACTTGAATGCATTCCTTTTATTTTAGGCCTTCTCACATTACACAGTCATTACTAAAACACCTTATCAAATTACTAAATATGCAAAACTCATTATAAATCATGAACATTATTGGGCCTGTTCTTAACACTTCAAATGTGCTAACTCATTGTTAAATCAAATACATTAAAAATTGTCAGGCCTCTTCTTTATCACATTTAAACACATATCACTTATTAGACAATCAATTAGTACATTAAAAACAAAGAAATACAATCGCTCACCAGTTTGCTGAGGTAACGAGAATCATAGCATTTTTTGAAGCACGTGGATTTTTATAATCATGTTGATTGATTCCGACAGAGTAGTTTTTCACAAATATCGACTTAGCACTCACGAGAACGAATCTCACATTCCCTATATAACACGAGCGTTCAGTATGTAGTGATATCTGGAACAACACACGAGAATAATTCTATCAAAACACGTGGTTACAAGTTCCGCCGAGAATGCCTTGCGCGGCAATATATGCAGTCATTCCATCAGACTGGCTCATACATAGCACATATTATGGTCGTTCGACTTTCACACGAAAAAAATAGACAATTGAAGAACTCTGGCACTCACTCGCTTCAGAGTATCCAGACACAATCGCAATCCATCCGTGGAAATAAAATTTTTCACGTATCGGCCATTTACCTCATTTAGTGCAGGTATCAGAATGCCGAGGAGTTATATTAGTATTTCGAGAAAAATCCTTTCGGACATCATTTCACATGCCTCCTCTTATTGTAACTTCAAATTTTTACACAAGCCGGTGTAGCTCCACGCACGAACTCCATTTAGGAATCCGTCGTGAGCTACTCTCTTCACAATCTAAAAATCGCGGTCTTTATCCACCACCGTTGCCACTCAGTTCCTCTTAACTTTTGCTGGTGCTTGAATCAGGGAATGGTATGCGCCTCGACGCAACGCATTTTCGCAATTGCAATTTGCTCACAAATTGTGAAAGTCCTTGCTTTCACATTTCCTCCCCCGAAGCGAAGAAAAAAAATTTTTTTTTGACGGAAGGGAAATTTTTTTTTTTTTTTTTTTTTTTTTTTTTACAAATTCTCAGAAAATGTGCACTGGAGTAAGCGATTGTCTGATAACACTTATTACATTACATTTTACAACAAAACATTTTTATTTTGAATACCTCACTGTGCCAAATATATCTTCAAAGTAAATGTAGTGAGCCATTTCCATCTTTACACTTCGATTATTTTTGTATTTGAAGTTATGTATCTCACTGTTACTTTGATTCATTTTTTACCTCTCTTTTTTTACAATTTCAAGTTACTGACACAAAACTATTCAATATTCTTACATATTATCAACATTTTTTTTGAAATCTTATCTTTTACACCCTATTTATGCATACATCATTTTTTTTAACCGTCTATCCACACAATCATCCTTTTGATAATTTTTGATTCTTATTTACCTGATTGAAATCAATTTTATCATCTTATCAGTTTTCTTATCACAGTATTCTTAGCAATCTTAAGTACTTTTTCATTGATCAGCAATTAAAGACATATTTCAAATTTCAATTAACAATTTTCTTCCTAACAAATCTGGACCAGCCAAACAATTTGTTAACACACCCTAGAAGTTCGCGACGCCTCAAGAATGCTTGAAGAAATTAGCAAAAGAAAAATTAAATTTATCTGTATTTTCTAACTATTAACCTTTAGTTATTTGAATTAGTTGAGTTGTTTGATATTAGATTTTCTCTTAATTTATTTTGTTTGAAAATTTTGCTTACATTTACCTTTATTGTTTTTTCATTCGGATCATTTACATTTTCAATCAGATAATTGTCGTTTCTCAATGCTTTTTTTATCACGAAAGGACCTTTGTATTTTTTTTTCAATACATGTGGATTGATGAACTCTTTTACAAATATTTTATCACCAGTTTCAAATATAGGTTTTTTTCTACCTTTAATATATTTAGCATGCTTTTTAAAATACTGGGATTCATTTTCTTGCACTTCTTTTCTTGTATTACTTATTTGTTCATTCATTTTGCTTATATATTTTGAGTATTTTTCAACTTGTTTTGGTTCATCATGGCGGTGTATGGGTAAGTTGATTTCTCTGCCAAAGAATAATTTTGCAGGCGAAAAACCTGTTACACTGTGTTCAGTACCATTATAATGCAACTTGAAAAGATGTATGTTCTGTGACCATTCAAATGTTTCATGTGATAGTGCTGTAATACTGGATTTCATCGTTCTATGTGACCTTTCAACAACTCCATTTGATTGAGGATAGTAAATTGAACAATTTCTAAACTCAATGTTCAGATCACTTAAAAATTTTCTCATGTCATCAGATTTGAAGTTCTGTGCATTATCTGAAATTATTATTTTAGGTATTCCAAATTTTGAAAAGTATTCATTTAAGGTTTTAATTATCGACTGAGATTTTATACATTGCAGGGGAATTGCTTCCAAAAATCTGCTGTAGTGATCTACAATAGTCATGATGAAAAATTTGTTATCACTTGACCTTGGTAATTTACCTACTATGTCAATTGCTAATAATTCACCTGGTGCAAGTGAAGATTTTGGAATCATATTAGTTATTGTATTTGCAGGTTTGGGTTTTGTTGATAGGCAGTTTTCACAATTCTCACAAAAACTTTTTGTATCTAAAAACATACCTTTCCAGAAATATTTTTTGTTTAGTAAGTTGTAAGTTTTTTGAGTACCAAAATGAGGTGCATGTGCAATTTCAATGCAATGTCTAATTAATGTTTTGGGGATAAGAATTTTGTTGGTGATTTGCTTGTTGGTTAACTTTTTACTCTTATAAGCTGTATGCTTAATCATTACTAAATTGTTGTTTTTGTCAATAAAATATTGTTTGTATTTTGGATTGCTGTTATTTATGTTACTAATAATTTCTGCAGTAAATTTGTCCTGTTTTTGATGCTTTAATATATTTTCAATAGACAAATCATTGTTTATATCAAAAATATTTATGTTATTTATGAATTTTTCCTCATCAATGGCTCGAGAAAGATAATCAGCAGGATTATTGAAACCAGGGATATGTTGAATATCAAAATCAAACTGCTGTAAATGTAACAGCCATCGTTGAACAACTTCTGGTTGTTTGTCCAGTTGAAGATGATGCGTTAAAGGTTTAGCATCAGTTAAGATGGTGAATTTTTTGCCATAAAAATTTTCATGGAAATGCTGCACTGCTGCAAAAATTGCATAAAGTTCTCTTCTGATGGAAGGATATCTAGTTTGAGCATCAGATAAAGTTTTAGAGTAAAATTCAATAGGATAAAATTTATTTTCAATTTTTTGCATAAGTATACCACATATTGCAATTTTAGAAGCATCAGTTGTTACATAAAAAGGTAGGTTTGGATCAATATTTTTTAAAGTGGGCTTTTCCAAAATAATTTCTTGAAGTTTTTCAAATGCATCCTGACAAGCTGTATTCCAAATAAACGGTACATTTTTTTTAGTTAAATTAATTATTGGACTGGCTATTTCTGCAAATTCATGAATTAGGTGTCTAAAATAATTTAGCATTCCTAGGTAACTTTGTACTTGCTTGACATTTTTGGGAGTTGGAAATTTTGTCACTTTGGCAATATTATCTTCAGAAGGAGAAAAACCATTTTTGTCAATATTAAATCCTAAGTAAGTTATTCTGGCTTTACACAGTTGGACTTTTTTTGGATCAAGAGTTAAATTAAATTTAATGAGATTTTCGAAGACTTTATTCAGATGTGAAATTAGTTCAGGAATGGAGTTAGCAGCAACAATTATGTCGTCAAGAAAATATTGCACAAATTCACCTTTAAGGTGACTTAAACATTTAGAGATTAAAGTGTGAAAGTAAGATGTGCTGTTTTTTGCACCGAATGGAAGACGAGTAGGTTGAAAATTTCCTAACTCAGTACAAAATGCTAATTTATGTTTGTCAGCAGGCTTAAGTTTTAGTTGAAAAAATGCACTTTTTAAATCTAATACACAGTAATATTTTTTACCAGCAACATTTGATATTATCTCAGATATTTTGGGAAGACAAATTTTAAATGACTCAGTTATGCTATTAAGAAGTCTATAATCTACTACCATTCTGAATTTAAGTTTGCTTTGGTCATCACCAGGTAACAATTTCTTTTTTACGAATAGGATTGGAAAATTATAGTTAGATGTGGATGTTTCAATAATGCCAGCTTCTAATAATTTTTTAATTTCTTGCTGTGCAAATTCTTTTGCAATATTTGGTATGGGATATGGGCGGGTTTGAATAGGAAAGTTATGCAGTAAATTAAATTCGGGTATTACCCTGTCTGTCGAACCAAGTGTCTGATAAGACTTAGAAAACACTGCACTATTTCTCATTAATAATTCAATCATTTCTTTTTTATCTTTACTTTCTAGATGGTCTAGATCAAAATCATTTTCATTTAACTCTGCTTTTCGCAGTTCTAAGATTTCTGAGAGATTTAAATTATTCACCTGCAATATTTGCTCTTGCCTTGGTGACACTATTTTATTTTCATCCCATTTGGTAACTGAACCAAGTTTCATACCCTTTTTTAAATTGATAGTATTATCAGATTGATTTTCTAATATGGAAAAAATATGATTATCCTCTGATACAGTGTGAACAGAGTTGCTAATATTTATGTCAATATTAATTTTAGATGGATTGAATAACACCTGATCATTGGGATTAAAATTTTTTGGCATAGCTAATTTTATTATTTTGAAGTTATTAGGTTTGATTGTAATGTTAGATATGGTTTTAACCTGGCTATTGTTAATATTACCATTATCCTTTGTTATATTATTCACTACTTTAGTAGGTGGAGTTTCAGTGAAATTGATTTTGCTATTACCTATTACCAGTTGCTTATTCACTGTGTCTATGAGAATTTTGTTTCTCTGTAGAAAATCATACCCCAATATAATTTGATAGGATGAATTCCAATTAGTTTTGGTGATGAAAAAAGTGTTGGTGAACCAACGGTTGTCTATCTTAAATTTAATATTGGCTGCAGAGGCATATGGTATTGTGGATTTGTCGAGAGTTTGAATTTTAACTGCTCTAGAGATGTAGTCAATTTTGGTAAATTCCTTAATTTCCTCAATTATTCCAGATTGGAGCAAAGTCAAATTAGCACCTGTGTCTATTAAGGTGACTGCCTACGTTCGGAGCCAATTTTTTTAAAAGATTGTTTTTTTAAGGATTTTTTGGTCTCATATGGTAAAACAGCATTTAAAAATAAAAAATAAAAAAAAAACTTTCCTGTAAACACCATACTTTTTTATAAATTGGTCAATTTGAAGTAATTTTTAATGAAATTTAGCTAAAACGCTTATCACTCTGAACAAAATTCTAATGCTACTATTTTAATTTCCTTCTCATACATGATACATATAACAGTTATCTTCAAAATGACCTACAATCTAAGAGAAATTTTAAAATGCAAAAATAATACAGACAATTTTATGTTGCAATATGAAAATTTTCCCCAATTCGTCATTCCTTTCCTTATAAAAACAGCCCCAAACAAAAAACTATTTATTATACATCAATTATTGTACGTCATTTCATTAACAATAGCATCTAAAACATTTCCTGAAAATTTTATCAAATTATATGCATTATTATCTGAAATATCATGATAACGGTAGAGATTTTTGCTAAAAAACATAATTCTGAGAAAAACGCCTTTAAAGTTGTTTGGCACTTCAATTTTGCATTAGACGATGTTTTTTAAAATAGCTATAACTCTGCTTCTAATTGATGTAGAATGAAAATCTAAGCGGTTTTGAAAAGAGAAAAGATTGAATTACAAGATTCTTGCAAAAAATAAAATTGACCAAAATGGTCAAAAAATGGTTGCATTTAAAGTTGTTTGTCACTTAAATTTTGTATTAGACGATGTTTTTTAAAATAGCTATAACTCTGCTTCTAATTGACGTAGAATGAAAATCAAAACTGTTTTGAAAAGAGAAAAGATTGAATTACAAGATTCTTTCAAAAAATTAAATTGATCAAAATAGTCAAAAATGGCATTTTCAACGTAGGCAGTCACCTTAACGCAGAAAATTCTTTCTGTCCAAATTTTAATTTTACAATTGGTAAATTTGAGTTGGAGTCTGCATTATTACATGACAATACAACACCTATCTGCTCTTTAGTTGAGTCAGATTTACCTTTATTTTTTTTCTCTTGAATTTTTTTGGTATTGTTGTGCTTTTTTTTGTGGATTCCTACGCATTTTGTTTCTCTATTCATGTGCGTGGAATCCCTTACCCGTTTAAATTTTTTCTACTGTTGTAGTTATTAAATTTTCTACCCCTATTGTATGGGCGAAACTGGGTATTGAATCTACGTCCTCTCTGAAAGTTAGATTTTGTTTTGTGATTTCCTCTTGGATAATACCAACATTGTGTCGTCAAATGATTTTTTTGACAAATGTGGCATGACACTATTGGCAGTGGTTGTTCATATTTAGCTGCTTGCTGAGAGGTTGAAGGAACTGATTCTTGTGATAAATTATTCACTTGTTTTAATTTGTTCACTTCCTCTGCCAGTGATTGAATACATTTATTGGTTTCAATCTGCTGTGCTATGAGCATGTTAAATTCAGTTGATGTTTGAGAAGTCACATTATTTGTTTCAAAATTAGCATAGTCTTCTAAAGCACTTTCTATGTTTTTAGCTTTGCTTACTGCCTCCTCGAATGTTTTTGGGCCAAATTTTTTAAACTCAATTTTGATTTCTGGCCTAACAGCATCTATCAATTTTGAAAGTTTCATGTTCGCTTGAAGTCTTTTTAGTGATGGGTCTATAGAATTGTCTGTATTTATAAATTTTGACGCCTGAATTTCAATTAGTTCTGATAATTCAGCTACAGATTGATTGGGAAGTTGTTTGATTTTATTGAACTTTTCCTGGATTACTTGGAAGTTTTCTTTAATTTTGAATTTATTTAGTAAGATTTTTTCAATTTCACCAAAATCTGAAGTTTTTTGCAGTCTGGGATCATTAATGAAAAAAGATAGTGCTTTGCCCTTAAGATTCAGTTTTACAATTAACATTAATTTTTCTTGTGACCAATTCTCTAGTTTAGCTATTTCTTTTACTTGATTGATAAAGTAGGTTATATTTTCACCTTTTTCACCACTGAATGGTTGAACAGAAGAAGCTAGTGACTGACTAAATATTTTAGTTGCCATATTGAATTTTACACTTATTTACCACAATATATTATCAAACACTAAATACACAATCATAAAAGAATAAAATATTTCAATATTTAAATATAATACCTGAAATTCATCAATACACTAAAATTCATACTGATAGATGGAAATGACACACTATATTTAACTTTTTCAACAAACCAAGTTCTCAACCTAGCATGATATCATATTACACATAGTTAACTTATGCTAACTTAATATTTAATTATGCTTATTTCTTTTGTGACGGCACCAATGATAACACAAGGGGTGTTAAATTATTGGTGATAATAATTAGGTTAACTTTAAGATAATAAAAGTTAATTTACTCATTGCTTATGATGGTGAATTAGCTGTTGGTGCAAAAATAGATTTTATCTATATGGTTATTAATATTAACTCAAATTATAAGTTAAGTTATTAAGCACCTTACTCAGTACATCGCGTTGTGATTTATCCGTAGAGTTAATATTTAACATGCAGTGAGGACATACACATAAATACAAATCAAATTACTTGAATGCATTCCTTTTATTTTAGGCCTTCTCACATTACACAGTCATTACTAAAACACCTTATCAAATTACTAAATATGCAAAACTCATTATAAATCATGAACATTATTGGGCCTGTTCTTAACACTTCAAATGTGCTAACTCATTGTTAAATCAAATACATTAAAAATTGTCAGGCCTCTTCTTTATCACATTTAAACACATATCACTTATTAGACAATCAATTAGTACATTAAAAACAAAGAAATACAATCGCTCACCAGTTTGCTGAGGTAACGAGAATCATAGCATTTTTTGAAGCACGTGGATTTTTATAATCATGTTGATTGATTCCGACAGAGTAGTTTTTCACAAATATCGACTTAGCACTCACGAGAACGAATCTCACATTCCCTATATAACACGAGCGTTCAGTATGTAGTGATATCTGGAACAACACACGAGAATAATTCTATCAAAACACGTGGTTACAAGTTCCGCCGAGAATGCCTTGCGCGGCAATATATGCAGTCATTCCATCAGACTGGCTCATACATAGCACATATTATGGTCGTTCGACTTTCACACGAAAAAAATAGACAATTGAAGAACTCTGGCACTCACTCGCTTCAGAGTATCCAGACACAATCGCAATCCATCCGTGGAAATAAAATTTTTCACGTATCGGCCATTTACCTCATTTAGTGCAGGTATCAGAATGCCGAGGAGTTATATTAGTATTTCGAGAAAAATCCTTTCGGACATCATTTCACATGCCTCCTCTTATTGTAACTTCAAATTTTTACACAAGCCGGTGTAGCTCCACGCACGAACTCCATTTAGGAATCCGTCGTGAGCTACTCTCTTCACAATCTAAAAATCGCGGTCTTTATCCACCACCGTTGCCACTCAGTTCCTCTTAACTTTTGCTGGTGCTTGAATCAGGGAATGGTATGCGCCTCGACGCAACGCATTTTCGCAATTGCAATTTGCTCACAAATTGTGAAAGTCCTTGCTTTCACAATAACAATCGAAATGCTTATAGTATACAAACCTGTTGAATGGTCATTAACGAGATCATTTGGGAACTTGAAACAGCTTGTCCCGCCTTTTTTTATCATTAGTCATTGGTATTATTGGTGATACATTCGATAAAACCCCTTGTTGTCGACTCGTCTTGAAAGAAATGGAATTCGGAAAATGAGAGCTCTTCACCTCACTGAAAAAGCTCAGTTGATAGGCTACAAGTTTTGTGTTTAGGCAGGACAGTTGGAAACTTGAAACATCTTCTCCCCCTTTTTTTGATGACCGGTCATCAGAATTATTAGTGATGCACTTGGTTAAACTTGCAGTTATTGCCTCAGATTGGGCGAAATGGAATTCAAGAATTGTGAGCTCTTCACCTCACTGGAAAAGCTCAATTGATAGACTATAGGTTTTGAGGTTAGGCAGGGTACTGGGAAATTGAAACAGCTTCTACCCCTATTTTAGATGAGCGGTAATCGATATTATCCGTGATACATTTGGTTAAACCCCTAGTTATCGACTCAGCTTGCGAGAAATGGCATTCAAAAATTGAGAGCTCTTCATCTCACTGAAAAAGCTTAGTTGATAGACGACTTCCAGGTTTCAGGGTTAGGAAGCCTATCACAAGATTGTGAGTTTCATTCCTCACGCATACGTAATTCGTTATAAATCGGACAAAACAAATTAGGAACGATTGCAAAGCTAGACTTACAGTTCGGGAATCGATACAACTTTGATTGGCAATTTGACCAATAATGTGTCAAGGGAATTTGATTCGGTAAAGTAATCAGCATGGGCGAAAAATTAGGAACCAAAAACATGCTCCCGAGCTTAAATTTAGTGTCGATGACGTCAAAAAGGAAAGATCTGATACCCGAAGAAAATTTTTCTTAAAAAGGGGTTCTCACATAGCCAGAATAATTCTTTCCCAGAGTACTATCATCAGGGTCAGAAGACCTTTTTGATCTTTGGAACTGATGAACGGTCATTGCAAGATCTATTAGCTACATCGTCAATTTAGCCAATATACCGTAGCCGATAGACCGTCAAAAAAAGTCTATTGGCTACAATTTATCACGTCTTTTTTTTAATATCAGTCAGCAGCCGTACTCTACGTTCATTCCATTAAAACTCTTGTCATTACCTTAAAATGTTGGCGGATTAGTGTCAGACGGGTGTTGCCACAAATTTTCCTATATTGAGGTAAGAGTGGAATTTAAGTCCCTTTGCTAGTATAACACAGAGGAATCTGCAAATAAATAAATGTGTGTGTGTGGGGGGGGGGGTGTTCACGCGTACGTGCGTTACCTACCAGGAATTATATGGACACCCAGGTATTTCACTTAATTTGCATATTTTGCGATCGCCACTAGGTAGACGATCGGGATATAAATATAAAAAAATGTAGCGGCTGAGCTTAGTAGTCGATTAGAGGATGCATGGCTACTCGTAGGGAGATTAGTGATTTTTAAAAGGCCAGTTATTGTATGATGCTATATAAGAGGAAAGTCTATACGTGTCATTAGCACTCAGTTGGAGAATCCTAAATGAACACTGGCTGACGTTAACAGTATACGGAGACTTTTACTAGCATTACTGGCACCAGAAAGCATTCAGGTAGAAAGTTGACCAATGGAGGAGGTCCCTTGTTAAGGCTGCTATGTACTAACCCCATTGGATTTGCTCACCTCAATGTTAACTTATGTAGAAAATTTGTCCACGGATTGCCGACTTGGATTCAAAGATTTTTTTTTTAAATTGTGCTCCGTCATAAAGAAAAAATTTTACATTTGAGAGCATTTTTCATTTTTTTAAAAAATGCAATTAATATTTTTAAATTTAAACTATTTGGGGAAAAATCTGGTATAATGTGTTTTAAACGCTCATAAATTCCTTCGGTGGACGAAATTTATAAAATGAATCCTGTAGCGCTTTGCAGAATAGTTCAGGCTATCTGACAATACAAATTTTATTTAATTATCAGCATTTATGTACCTATAAATAGTTGACAAAAATATAGTTTAAATAAAAAATTTGAGGGCAGAGCTTAACCCCCCTATAGAGAGAGAGCCATTGCAATCCCTCAAGATATCAATCCTAAGGGGGGTGGAATTCTCGAACTGTCAACTGGACTCCTCCCACCACAAGAGTCTGCAAGAAGAAGAAAAGGGAAATACGATTTTTTTCTTAGTACATAGTAGCCGTAAAACGCACAACGATTTTACGGACCTGATTTTGACTCATTGGGACCAATGGGCGTTACATATATGTGTGTGTGTGTGTGTAACGCCCATTGTGCCCATTGAGCAAAAGTTAGTTCTGTCAAATCTTTATGCGTTATATATACACTGCTGGCCACCCAAATTGCAACACCAAGAAAGACAAGAGATATCACAACAAAATTTATTTTGTAGATAACATGTTGACCAAGTATCAAATGATTAAATTTATAGACTTCTGTGAAGTGTGGTTCCTGCCAAAATCAGCAGCCAGAGTAGCCGCCATTGTTGGAGATCACCGCTGCCACACGCCTCGGCATTGATTCAAAGAGACTTTGGATGAGTTCTTGGGGTACAGCAGACCAAGCAGCTTCCACACGTTGCCAAAGTTGATCTGCTGTGGCAGCTGGGGATGGAATCTGGGTCAATCGTAGAGCAACCATGGACCACATGTTTTCTATCGGCGAAAGATCCGGAGAGCGAGGCGGCCAGGGAAGCAATTCATTCTTGCGATTGACGAAGAACCGTTGGACAATGCGTGCCACGTGTGGTCGCGCATTATCCTGTTGAAATATGGCTGTGGGCAAGCCCTGAAGGTAAGGAAGGACAACTGGCTCCAACACCTCGGAGATGTAGCGCTGGCTGTTTAAAGTACCGGCAAAGCGTACTAGAGGTGTGCGAGAGTGATATCCAATACCGCCCCATACCATAATACCCGGTGCAGGACCAGTGTGGCGGTGCATAACGCAGCTGTTCAGCATCCTCTCTTCACGGTGTCTCCAGACTCGAATGTGACCATCGTGGTGTTGCAGACAGAAGCGTGACTCGTCAGTAAAGACAATTTCATTCCATTCTGCCGTCCACACCCTTCTGTCATCGCACCATTGGCGGCGGAGACGTCTGTGGTTCTGCGTCAAGGGTAGACAAAGCAATGGACGTCTTGCGGACAGACCACTCTGCTGTAAACGGCGTCGAATGGTACGCGCAGACACTGGATGATGCGTTACAGACTGCATGTGCTGTGTTATGGTTCGTGATGTGACTGAGCGATCCGTCACTGCCATGCGCACAATTTGCCTGTCATCACGTGAAGTGGTGCGCTGAGGTGGATGCGATCGAACACGCCGGTCCGTCGTACCCTCCTGCATCCAACGATCACATATCCGCATTATAGTTGTTTGGTTTCGTCCAACACGACTACCGATTTTCCTGAAAGATAATCCACAATCTTGGTAGGTCACTATCCTTCCTCTGTCGAACTCGGATACTTGATCAAAAGATGATCGCTGTTTTCGACTAGGTATAATTGATCGTTTTTTGAAAAAACACAAGAAAAACACAATTGCCGAACTTGAAATCGTCGAAATCTCCAAGCCTTAAATAGCGCTTTGAAGTGGCGCCACAGGCGCGCGTGATGTGCGTCTGCGCTGAAATTGTAATCATTTGCATATCTCACCTCCGCTAATGCATGTTGTAAATTTCATGTTATTTGCATGTTTCCTTCAGGGTGTTGCATTTACTGTGGCCAGCAGTGTATACTCGTACAGTCAGTAAATTCGGGGACTTTATTTACTACAACAACGAATACACAAAGTCTTCTGAACACACTCATCTTCAAAATAATGTCCTTCCGCAACTATACACTTCTGCCAGCGTTGATACAGCTTCTGGAAACCGTTACGTGAGAGCTGTCGTAAAGCGGTGGTCGCTGTTGCCTACACTACTTCGGCATTTGCAAACCGCTTGCCCTTGATGCGATCTTTCAGTTTCGGGAACAGGTAGAAATCACAAGGAGCGAGGTCTGGGGGTGTGGGACGGGGGATGTGGCAGAACTGTGGTGCCGTGTTTAGCAAGGGTTTGTTTCACCATCAGGGATCGGTGCGCCGGGACATTTTCATGCAACAACATCCACATGTTGGATTTCCAAAAGTGTGGACGTTTACCACGTATTGCCTCCAGGAGACGACGAAGAACATGTACATACCATTTGTTGACGATGTTACCTTGTGTTTGGTGCAGCTTGTCCTTTCTGAACCTTGCGCCAATAAACTTCAAACAACCAAACAACCACTGCTCCTACCCGTTGGATGTTCGCCTCCATTTGTGGGGTCACTGGCCACCCATTTCGAAGGTCATCTGCAACAGCGTCTCTCCCATTTTTAAACAAGCTGTACCATTTGAAAACTTTTGATCTGCACATGGCTTCGTCTCGATACGCTTTTTGCAGTAACCGTAACGTTTCTGCAGGGGTTTTTCCCAATTTGTAGCAGAATTTAATGTTGAAACGTTGCTCCAAAAAGGACATTTTGCTACATCGACATCATAGGCTGACAGTCTGCAGCCAAATGGTGAGCTGCGCGCCTTAGCAGTTGTGCAAAGCGCCATGTGACGTTTCACGCGTACGCAGATAACCAGACTTGCAAACCACATCGTTATTTCGGTTCCCCCACACACGGGGCATGAGGGGGGAAGGTAGTCCCCGAACTTATTGACTATACTGGTGTATATATATATATTGAAAGAACATTGTCTGAAAGTGTAAGAGACCTAAGTTCGATACCCAATTCTGAAAATAGATGTTAGGAAGTTGAGGAATTATTCTCCGAGTTTAATATTTTGTATATAAATGAATAACTAGTGCATTAAACAGTTGAATAAGTTAAATGTTAAGAAAGTGTAACTTACAAATAAGGTATTTTAAGGAAAGAGAGATATTGAACTTCATATGCTTCCATAACTAATAATAAATCGCTTATTTCTACTAAGAAAATATGGTTTCAATATTCGTGCCTAGTTCAAAACTCGATATAAAAAATCCTAAAATACATAAAATTCTTTCACAAGGTAAGCAGCAATATTCTCGCCTCATTAAAATAAGAATAACAAACATGCACGATACGCATTTACCTCTGTTCGGATTAAACAACAGCGATCGAGAGCAAAACGGTCTTCCCTTTTAACTTTTACGGCTAGAAGAAACATTTCACCCCACACTTATGTTAGAATTACCTAGAAGTCTCCATATCATGCCGATAAACTAGCACTGTTTACCTACACCACTCTCTTTATCGCTTAGTAATATTTATTGATTTCCCCATTTCAAATCTAGAAGGTCATAAAGATGCTCCTCCGAAAAAAAAAACACAAGTGCTTCAGAAGGAAGCCAATGAAAACCTTGCCCTAAATTGGACCATAAAAGTAGTTACCATAAAGTGAGAATATGCGAATATGAGACACCGGATCATTAAAGTGAGCTTAAAAAGGCAGAAAAGCTCGAGCAATTTTTTACAATGTATTAATATTAAACTATATCAGTGCACATATTTGTGTGACAAAAGACACTCTTTCTATTTTATGCTTACTGTATTGATTAAATGCTGTTGAGTATCATTTAAATATTTGCAACTGTTTATTCGGCATGTTACGATGTTTCAAGCTGCAAAATTACATGAACATCTAAATATAAGTAGAATTATGTCTGCCCTCCATATACCACTGAACCATATCTCCCTATAACTCTAGAACTACCTAGAAGTGAGATGTATCAATTTATCACACACCCGGGATAGTCATTTTAACTTCCCTGAAATTCATGGTGGATAACAGTACCGTACTTTGTATTGGTAGATTCTAGGAATCAACGCAAATATAGACTACCTAAAACCCAATTACCTCCTCTCTTTGATATAACATCCTTGACGTTTTCCGGTCGACATTTTAAATCCTTATCTTGCCTTTAAATTTTTTTTTCACAGAATGTCTTAACCTTATACATTGCTTTCTAACTATCAACAGCTGGTATGTTATTGAAGGTCTACTACATTGGTTTGAACTTATTTAAGTATGCTATCGGACGACGCTGCGAACAGTATTTTATTTTTAACGTAGGATTACGGTCCTCCATAACGGTCCTCCGGAAAGTAAAATTTCAGATGTCGTGAATCGCGAGTTAAAGTTTTGGCAGCGTGCCAAACCCAGTCTGTATCGCTTCGGCAAGCAGTAAACAGTTAAACAGAAAAGTACCAAAATGCGTCAAAATTTTGACATACATATATGTATTTATATACATACGTACATTATATAGATACATATATACATAACACAAACATACATACATATATACATACTAAACAGGCAAGCAAAGATAAGTAATCCTACTTTAATAACCCACGGTAGTTTCGTTAGAAGAGACTACCTGAAATTTTTGTACTGATAGGCCGTACGTTGGAACATGGTGAGAAAAAGGAGAACGGCAAGCAGTTCTAAAACCTAAAAAAGAATTTTTTTAAGTTCTGAATCTGTTGAAATAATCGCCCCAACTACTATGATATTATGACCTCACCTGTGCGGCGTCATGATATAATATATATATATATATATATATATATATATATATATATATATATATATTGGAACGCAGTCTTTTAATAGAGATGAGTGATTTGTTTTTAGTTATGGAAGTACATGAAGATAAATCTTTCTTTCCTTAAAATACCTTATTTATTTGGTAAACTTTCTTAAAAATTGACTTATTCAACTGTTTAACACACCACCTATTTATTTCTATACACAATATTAAAATCAGAGAATAATTGCTGCACGTTGTAAGATCTGTTTTCAGAACAGGAGATCGAATTCCAGACTCTTGCATTTCTAGACAATGTTCTTTCAACAGATATATAAATTTATTATATATATATATATATATATATATATATATATATATATATATATATATATATATATATATATATATATATTATATATATATATATATATTATATATATATATATATATATATATATAATATATATATATATATAATTGATGACGCGTTTTTGTAATTATTGCATGTAATTATTGCATTTTGTAATTGTTGCATTATTACGTTTTGAATAAAGAAAGGAACAGAAACACTTTTACAGGCGCATTTGCTTGTCTGAGGAAGGTATGTTCTGGAGGAAGGTATGTTGTAGCATCTCCATAATCACGCCGTAATTCCTCTCTCTTCCCTGAAATCACTGAACTGTTCATAAACCACAGACGATAGAGTGTCGCCTGAGACACCTAGGTGTATGCACTTTCGATGAAACATTGGACATTTCGACCGCTCTATATCCCGCAGACACCATAAATACTCCGCAAAACAGTAAAGCGGTAAAGAAATCTCCCAAGGAAAGAAGAGCTGTCGTCGTAAAACCGGCTTCATAAATTGGCAACAAATATGTATAATGCGGAGTACCTTCTAATGAAATGTATATGACGATGTGATGAAATAATTATTAGAGAGATAAATTCTGGTTGGTAATACGCATGTGGAAGTTTTTTTAGCTTTTCTTAGAGCAGGTCATCTTCGTGCGTAAGCCATAGACACCTGAGTATTTTCGCTGTTAAGAATAAAAAAGATATAATGCATGTACAGTCATATTTAAACTTATCACAAAACAAAAGTAAACAAAACGTTGCATTAAAAAAATTAAAAGCTGGTGATTTTAAATAATAGTAAGATATCGTTTTACACAATGTATGCTATGCAAACATAGTATTAAATATTTACCACAAATTTTCTCTTTGCGAATCTTCTAAATTTACAATTCTAGCATATTAGAGCTAAATAAATTATTTTTAAATTACTTTTTTATTTGAAATATTTATTCATTTTTAGACTTCTCGATTTTTTTTTGTTTGGTTTTTAATTTTAAATCACATTTCTTTATTTTAGTTCTTTAAATATTCAGTTTTTTTTAAGAATATAAGTAGCGTAAGAAAACACGCATTTTGATATATAATTTTCTTTTAGTCTACACTACTGCCCAAAAGTATTGCAAGTTTGAGAAATCTAACATTTTTTCAAGAATAAGCCCCAAAAATATTTTTTTCAATTCAACTGATATTTTTAATGTCAATATGTTAAATTAGTCTAAAGACAAGATAGGATTAAGTTATTGAACAAAAATTAAAAAGTGGCTGTTGTGATCAAAGCCAGAGCTGGCCCAACAACATATTAAATGTTTTTCGGTTCAATTGCACTCATTTATTATCTTTTCTGCTCAGAAGAATTTGACATTGTTTATTTATTTCATTTTATTCCGCGGAACCAAAATGGGTGCCGATTTCTGATAACCTGTACATTTTTTGTATGCCATTTTTTTATAAAATTAAATAATTATTTTTGTTCAATAACTTAATCATAGCTTGTCTTTAAACTAATTTAACATATTGACATTAAAAAATATCAGTTGCATTGAAATATATTATTTTGGGGGCTTATTCTTGAAAAAAATGTTAGATTTCTCAAACTTGCAATAGTTTTCGCCAGTAGTGTATACGGAACGTCTCCTAACCATGATTTTTCTTTTTTTTTGGGGGGGGGGGGGAGGAAATCTAATGCGGAGGCGCTTGTCTTGAGATACTCGCCTTTTACTATTCACTGTGAAGTCTTGCTATCTACACTGGTGTAAGAAATTAAGAGAATTTGCAGACTTGGTCGATTATCTCTAGAACTACTGTACCGATTTTAATGAAATTTGATATGTACATACATTGATACAATACAAAACAAATAACCATTGAATAATTGTAATACACACGCATGATCGTGCGTAACACTCGTTGGAGTCGAAAGGTATGAAACAGCGGTTGCAGAATAAGCAAAAAAATGGGTTAATAGATGGGTAATAGGGGTATGGTCCCCTCTTACAGATATACAGGTCTCGCAGCGTGATTTCATACTTGAAATAAGGCAGTTTATCATTTCCTGTGGCAATTGGTCCCACTCGTTCAGCAACGCTGTTTTCATTCCCTGGATGGTTCTCGAAGGGGGATTGCGAGTTGCAATTGCCCTCCCCAGAGCGTCCCAGAGATGCTCTATAGGGTTAAGGTCTGGAGATCTGGCTGGCCAATCCATCCGGCGAATATCCTCACTCTCTAGAAGTTCGTCGACCAGAAGAGCTTTATGTGGCCTCGCGTTATCGTCCATTAAAATGAACTCAGGGCCAACTAAACCCCTGAAAAGGCGAACATAGGGATCCAAGACCTCATCCCTATACCTCACACCAGTCACAGTGCCTCTTTCAAAGACATGGAGAGGTGTGCGGCCATCCAACATGATGCCTGCACAGAGCATTAAACCTCCTCCGCCATAATGGTCGATTTCGCGGACATTGGAGGATAGGTAGCGGGTCCCTAGTTCTCTCCATATGAACGTACGGCGAGAATCGGTGTTTAGGCTGAACCGGGACTCATCAGTGAAGAGAACGGTCGCCCATTGATCCATACTCCAATCTCTATGCTCTCTGTACCATGATAAACGGATTCTCCTGTTCGTAGAAGTGAGCGGGACGCAAACAGCAGGTCTTCTTGCAAACAACCCTCTCTCATGAAGTTTTTTGGAAACAGACAACCTTGATACACGGGTTCCTGTGGCTGCATACAAGTCACGAGAGAGCTGAGAAGCTGTAGCACTCCTGTTAAGCCTCATTATAATCGACAAATGGCGATCTTCTCTGGCAGCCGTGGCTCTTGGACGACCTTGTCCAGGCTTTCTCTCGATTGACCCGGTATCCTGGAACTGTTTCGATAAGTTACACACGACGCTGGGCGTTAAATTGAATTCTCTACAAATTTGGACTTGAGATTGGCCTGATTCTAGCCTCCCCACAATTCGCCACCTCATTCTATCATCTAAACGTTGGTGGTTACTCATTTTTACTGTTACAATTTGAAATTAACCGATTGCTGCAAAATAACACCAAGAAATTCGCCGAGGTGTGCTAGTGAACGAAATGCGTCTTAACTTACGCGCGCTTATAAAGCCTGTTTCTACACTGGCTCCGTCTTCACACACGTGTACGCTTACGTATTTGACGTACAAGATTTGCATTTTTGTCTAGAAGCAGTGGTTTTACATTCAGTTCAGTTCTTTTCATGAAATTCGATAAAATATGCAAATTCTCTTAATTTATTTCACCAGTGTACTTTAATTATGAGAGCACCATTTACTAAGCCAGTATTGCTCCCGAAAAGGGGACAACCCGCTAACAACCAAGCCTTTCTCGGGTTTCGAACCCAAGTCCACTGCGTGGAAGCTCCCAACGATAGCAACTATACCATGTGGGCAGCACGACGGTTCAGATTAGAACTAACATGTAACAAATCTATCGTTTTCGTGGACCATTTGTTTATACTCCAAGGGAAAATGAAGTACTTTGTGTTTAAAACTTTTTTAAATGTTCAGTTTAGTTCTTAGCATTCTAAAACTAATGACGTAGTCTTTCCCAAAAATTTTTTGCTGTTGTGGAACGTAAAAAGCAAAGTTGTGGAATTTAAAAGAAATGCCATAAACAATGATTTTTATCAAATAATTGTTGATAGGACTGGCTCTTTTCTCACTAAGCTGTATTTAAAACGAAAGAGAGTGGAAACAATAGATAGTGTGAAACGATAAAGGAACTGTAATCGGAAGCTTTGCGGGAAACGGACATGTCAAAATGCGTATGCAGTCACATCGAAAAACTTAAAAAAATGCCAATAAAATTAGTGTAGAAAATGTACCAAAAAATATCAAACTTCATACGTTTGTATTATTTTTATGGCAAAAGTAAAACTCTCACGTACTCTAAAATTAGCACTTTTATTTTCTTACTGTCGAAATTCGTGAGAATGATACACTAATATCGGTATCAGCACTAATGTTGCACTAGGTTACTCGAGTAACAAGCATACCCCTCTTATCATTCCTTCACTTTAATTCAACTTCTCTGAATATATTCAGGAATAATCTCTCACATTTCATTTTAAAAAGGCTAATCTCAAAAGTTTTAAGGATATTTTTTCAAAAACCTAAATATGCACAAATCCATCAAAATTTCTGGTATATATATATATATATATATATATATATATATATATATATATATATATATATATATATATATATATATATATATATATATATATATATATGTGTGTGTGTGTGTGTGTGTGTGTGTGTGTGTGTGTCTATTCTTATAATATCTCCGCTTTGTTAAATACCAAACGCGAAGAGTTGAAATAAATTTCGGTTAGTTAAACTAATTTAACAAGTTCATCAAATTAATCTATAATAAAAGCCAAAAATATCCATTGTATCTTAAATCTATTTCAACAAAGTATAAAAATATCTATCGTACCTCCAAATCCAGAACTTACCAGTCCTTAAATTCATGAGGCGTTTTTTAAATGGATAATAAATGGTCCGAAATGTTAACACATGCTTAATCTATTACATGCCTTTCTACTCCTCTCATTTTCATATTTCTGAGCTATTTTAGATCTGTTCTATTGTTACTCTGCTAATCTGCTTTAAAAGTTAATTTAGTTTAATGTGATCACGTCATTAATCTTAGAGCAACTGAAACAGTGTTATTATTTTTCTCCTTATTACGATAACCAGTTTTTCATGTTCTGCGTGTAACTGTGTAGTATGGAAATTTCCTCCTAAAAGGAACTTCTACGTTTACAAGCAGGCTATAATTTCATTTCCCAGTCCTTTCTAAACAATCGGGATTTACGATAGCGGGGTTATTATTTGACGGTTTTTTCGTGCAAATGTTATTTTTGCGTATCTGCCAATATAGTGTCGAAATTTTCAAGGTATATGCTATGAAAATAATTTGACTTTTTCATGTGTCCATAATTTTACATGTTTATTCTGTTAAATGTATTGAAGTGAAGAACTTTTGCACAAATTTTCATATTTTGGTTCTCAAATCATGGTAAATGAAAAAATTCAATATGTTGTAGAGCGAAATGCATGCTTCGGAGGCATTTATATCAATGCATATGTTAGGAATTTCCTTACTATCCTTCAATAGAAGATTAATACACGATGTGGCATCAAAAAGTTCCCGGACTAGTTCTCTGGCGTGCCAACAGATAACAACACAGTGTTGTTCGTGCTGCTATACTGACTTATGACCTTTATAAATCAGTGTGCAATGTGACGCGGCTGTGTTTACATCACGAGGTGTCAAACTGGCATTTTCTGATAAGGTGTATGTGCCACTCTGCAATGTCGTCATGAATCGAAAGTTGGGGCGAATTTTGTGTTAATCTAGGGAAATAAGCAACAGAGACTTACGAGGTGATCCAGCAACTTACGGTGATGAAGCAATGAGCCGTAAGCAATGTTTTGACTGGCACGGGAGCTTCAAAAGTGGCAGAACGTCCGTGGTAGACTACGAGCGATCTGCAAGACCTTCCACAAGCATCAGCCCCGAAAATGTGCTGAGAATTCGGCCACTTGTGCATGAGGACCTTCGGAGAACGATCAATGATATTACTTACATTGTTAATATCTCATATGTTTCAGTGCAGGCAACCATAACCTTTGAATTCAACATTGGGCGCGGCGATGCCAAGTTTATCCCTGCCTGCTGACAGGGAGCAGAAGGAGCATCGAGTCGAAGTCTGCCAAGAGCTTCATCAGCGGGCTTTTGATGAGCCGCCATTTATGTCCAGGATCATAACGGATGACGAGACAAGCCAGACTTGGCTCCTGTCGACTTGATCCCGACTTGTATCCGAGGATGAAGATTCAGGTCTAAGCTCGCCGTTTCGATACCATTGACGAGATCCAGTGCGAATCTCAGAAGGTTCTCGACGCGCTTATCGAAAGTGAATTCTAGGCTGCATTCCATAAGGGTACAGGAGCGCAGGGGTTAGTGTCTTACTACGCAAAGGGACTATTTTGAAGGAGAAGATGTTCACTTTTAGATAGATAAACCTATTTTTTGAAAATACAGAGCTTGTCCGGGAACTTTTTGATACCACCTAGTTTATATATATATATATATATATATATATATATATATATATATATATATATATATATATATATATATATATATATATATATATATATATATATATATATATATATATATATATATATATATATATATATATATATATTATATATACATACAAATATTACGAGATAAAAGCATAATTCTTAACACCAATTACACTGATTCAAATTTAGCATAAGCGAGAAACAATTAA
This sequence comes from Dolomedes plantarius, assembly GCA_907164885.2. Lineage (NCBI taxonomy): Eukaryota > Metazoa > Arthropoda > Arachnida > Araneae > Dolomedidae > Dolomedes > Dolomedes plantarius. Next base: position 26,062,468 of record OU015500.1, on the reverse strand, counting down.
TTAATGTCACACAGTGTTCGAAATTCCTGAAGCCCGCAGTTTAATTGTTGAAAATCCGCAAGCATTCCTCTAAGATCAGCCGGCTGTATTCGACATTCAATTATGCTGCTTTTATTTATTTAAGATTCCTTTTGTTTCCTTGACTTTGATCCAAACAGATCAATGAGTCCGATGCTCCGTTATAAATATTCTCCCGATCATTTGTTTTGATCTCGTTCAGAGAGCGCTGCCATTAGCGCCTGTTTCAGTTTAATCTCCCCCCTCCCTCCCTCCAAATTGTAGGGAGTTGTTAAAAGTTTTATTTGGATAGACGTTTTCTTCATGTCAGAATTCGTGATTATGCCAGTGACTTAGTGTTCGCCTGAGTTATTATTTTTAATGGCAAAGAGAGAAAAAGTGACAAAAAATAGACAAAGTTGCTGTATCCAAAAATATACCAAATTTACCTAATTTAGCTATGGTGTACAAATCTTAATCACAAACGATTGTAATCCGTGAACTGCTTTTTAAATATCTGAAGATCATTTATTAAACATGCTGTATGTATATATGTATATATATATATATATATATATATATATATATATATATATATATATATATATATATATATATATATATATATATATATATATATATATATATATATATATATATATACATACATACATACATAACTTGAGTGTATATAATAACTGAGTTCAATACGCTACTTATACGTACTTACGTACGTGTTTGCATATGAGCGAATGTTTAATCATGTACTCGTATATTGGCTTCACAATGCACATTATTTACACTACGTCATAAGTCAATAAAGTAATTCCACTGAAATGTTTCCGCAATTAAAATGTTTTTTTATTGAAATCGGTGCAAGGTTCACTCCTCCACATAGTGTAAGTTAAATTTCTCTGTTGGGAATTTAACAGAATTTTGTAAGTGCAAAATATCCCTTCCCTATCTATGTGTTAGAGTCGTCGATATTAATTATGGCTAATGTTTATATTTCATATTTATACTGGAAACTATGGGGGAAAATATCTTTATGTGTAAGTAGTTATTCAATAGGTATAAAATACAACTAATTGAAATTTTTGGAATTACGTACTTCTTAAAGCAAAGAATAGAAAGATAAAACCACAAAGTCGTTGGAACTTTAAATGTGTTTATGTTGTCAAATATATCAAGTGATGCAATAATTCTCAATGGGTAAATTTTGGTTCAGTTGTCTCAGTAACAGAGTTTTTGCTCAAATTATTCATAAATATTTTTATATTTTTTCTATTAACTCTCTGCAGGAACTTATGAGGATATAAAAGTGATTTGACGTCCATTAGCATAACAAAGATAATTTTTAAAGAATATATGAAAGACGGTGTATGATACATGTTTACCTTCGTTTCTTAGCATTGATAAATTCATATTTCCCAATAACTCTAAAGTTACTGATGAAAAAATGGTCCTGCTTTCTCAAAATCTGAATTTTCTCGTATCTCCTGGCATTAATAAAATATCATGATATAAAGAGTATCAAAACTTTACAGTTTATTAGCTCAATCAGCAAAAACTTACAATGTTGGGAAGTTAATCTTAGGGTGTTTTTCAGATTTTGAAAAGGTTTGTGTATTTTTATTACACGGGATGCTTTTAAACGACATCTGATAAATTGGAAACTCCAAAATGCCAGATGCGAATATCTAGATATTCTTGGAAATAAAGATATATATGAAGTTGAAACTAAAATCCATAAAGAGAGCAAAATTGTTCCTAATTTAGCAGTATATTTTGGTGTCCAAATTTAATCATTGTTTAAATATCGGATGACGAAAACAACTCGTATTTGTTCATTTTGTCATCATAAAATCATCAGCATATATGTGGACCTTAATAATATTGCGTTAACAACATTTAAATGCACGCAGCTGAAAACACATGCATGAACTATACTAAGCATCAAAAAAGTACGATTGAGAAAGTTTATACGAAAATATTGATAGATATCATGAATTCTTCGAATCTTACAATCGATGTTAGAGATGAAAACACTTCTTTAGAAAATAAGTATTCAACTTTAATGGAGAAGTTGCCCATAGTAAAGGCTAACGCCTTTTTACATCCCCCGGGAGGATTGCTAAATTAGCTGCAATTTCTTTTTACTTTATAATGAATTAAAAGTTTTTACTCTATTTCTATGTTTAAAATAATTGACATCTTGTACATCTGAACATTATTTTAATTATTTTTAACGTTTTTATAGAGGTACAAAATATTTAAAAATGCTTTGCACCTCTGTAATATCTTCAATATTCGGAGATGAAAAAACACTATCTAGACTCTAGTTAGATGTGATACATATTGGCGGATATTATTAAAAAATATATTTTTATGATATTTTCCTGCGGATCTAGGTATCCCATCGTTCTTCTCTATATTTGTTAATTATGGGATACTTATAAATATGTAAGGGTTTAAAATTTTTTATTTTTCTTTAAAAGAGATCATATTAATGTTCAGAGAATTAAACACTTTAGTAAGGAAAAAAACGTTCTCCTAGCTGTTTTTCTTGATTAAAAGGACAGTTCTTTAACCTTAGTAGATTTAGAAAAATTTGTTAGTGTGTATTTCACAGCTTGTCAAACCTCAGAACACAGACATGCCTGGTTGGAACTGTACAAGGGCATGGTGGCTCAATCATGGTCTGGGGTGTTTTTTCGTGGCACAGTTTGGGATCTTTGGTGCGTGTACCAACCTCCCTCAATGCAATTCGGTACGTAGAGTTGCTGGGTGATCACCTCCATCCGTTTATGCTGTTCTGTTATCCGCACGGTAATGGAGTTTTTCAGCAAGACAACTGTACCTCTCACAAGTCCCGGTTGGCTACTGGCTGGTTGGATGAGCATTCCTCTGACTTCTCTGTCATGAATTGTCCACCTAGAAGCCCAGACTTAAATCCTATTGAGCATCTTTGGGATGTTTTGGAACAAGGCGTGAAAGGCCATCACACAGCACCAAAGAACCTTACTGAATTATGGACAGCTTTAGCCAATATTTGGCAAGCCATTCCCGTGGAACGTTTCCAGAAACTTGTTGAATCTATGCCTCGTCGTGTGGCAGCCGTTATCAAGGCCAGAGGAGGCCCAACTCGTTACTAGGTAGGTATCCCTAATTCAGTGGCACTTCAGTGTATATCCAGA
>OU015500.1:26044274-26054274 GCA_907164885.2 Dolomedes plantarius | reverse complement strand
AATAGCTCGTATTTTGTCGTAACGATCTTTCCAATAATATGAAGCATTACTTCCTGTTGTATAAGAAATTGGCGTTCAAATTCGACTTAAGCAAGCGTAATTCTTTTTTTGCATAGGTATAACGATCACATTTATGTTTAAAGCACCATTGCGTACCTATGTAAATTTTACAAATCTGTATATTTATGTTGCTTAGCCGATTCTTTGGGCAGTCCGTGAGAGAAAACTACTGCATCAATTCACTTTATTTAGGTCTTAAACGAAAGATTTTAATCTGTAGATGTGTCAAATTTGGTTTTTGTAACCACAGTTTCTATAAATTAGCGATAATTTACAATTAAAAAATGCTTTCTGCGCATGCTCAGTGATATGTTTAAATCTGGCTTTGGATACTCACTAAGCACGAGGCTGCATAAACACATTAATTTGTTTTTGCGCATGCTTAGTGACATTTTTAAATACGGCTTTGGATACTTACTAAGCACAAGGCCGCATTAACACGTTAATTTATTTATTCCGAGGAATCTTTCTAGCTCTCTCTGCTATTTTTATATTTAATTATGTTTGTGAGATAAAGAATTAAACCTGACGGATATTATTTAATTTGCTCTGTTAAGTAACCCTATTTCTTTTTATTGGGTTCAATAGTTATTTTTTAAAGTGTATTTCACTATTCCTAATATTATAATTTTACAACATTAGGCAATGATGTGTTGAGTATAATTTGTGTATTAGTACATTTATTTACTACCCAGCCGTCATGTTTTGACGGGCATCAACTAGTAGAGATTTAAATATGAACTTTTCCATTGTATACGCAATCATGCATTAAAATATAAATGAAAGTAAAACTAGGACATTTTCGAGATATCAAAAACAAAAATAAAATTGAAAAATTTTGTAAATATTTTATCTAAGCTGCGCCAACAATTTCATCTCAGAATATTTTTTTTCTGATTGTTTAAAATCCTTCAAACAGTTCAAACGTTGGAAAAGCGTTGATTTTACATCTCTTTTAGTAATTATTTATGTTGGTTGTTTGCTTACAATTGTACCTTTATGCATTAAGTAATAACTTTTTATGTATCTTTCTAGGAATCACAGGAAGAGAATGAGGTTCCCTCTGAACATAGCGAAGAGGGTTGGTCAGCGTGGGGTGCCTGGAGTGCATGTTCTAGAAGCTGTAATGGTGGCATCACGTACCAGATGAGGAAATGCGAGCAAAAGATTGGATGCGAAGGAGAAGCGGCCAAGTACAAGATCTGTAACATGCAGGTGGGTCACTATTACTAAAAAACTGTTGTTTTGTAAGCACTTTCGATTCTTTTATGCTGGCAATTTTCAAGTTCTTCTTGACAGAAAATCACCATACATGATATTACTAGTGACTTTAGCTTAGAAATTTGGCTTTAAGGCTGCTATGTACTAAGAAAAAAAATCGTATTTCCCCTTTCTTCTTCTTGCAGACTCTTGTGGTGGGAGGAGTCGAGTTGACAGTTCGAGAATTCCATCCACCTTAGGATTGACATTTTGAGGGATTGTAATGGCTCTCTCTCTATAGGGGGGTCAAGCGCTGCCCCCAATTTTTTTATCTAAAATATATTTTTGTCAACTATTTACAGGTACATAAATGCTGATAATCAAATAAAATTGGTATTGTCAGATAGCCTGAACTTATCTGCAAAGCGCTACAGGATTCATTTTATAAATTTCGTCCACCGAAGGAATTTATGAGCGTTTAAAACACACTATACCATATTTTTCCCCGAGTAATTTAAATTTTAAAATATTAATTGTATTTTTTTAAACGAAAAAAGTACACAAATGTAAAATTTCTTTCTCTATGATGGAGTACAATTTGTTTAAAAAAAAACTTTGAATCCAAGTCGGCAATCCGTGGACAAATTTTCTCCATAGGTTAACATTGAGGTGAGCGAATCCAATGGGGTTAGTACATAGCAGACTTAAGGAGAAACATTATCGTGCAGGTAACGTGTAGCTGGTTAAAGAATCCAGATCTCATAAAGACCATTGAAGTATATAACATTGTTGACAGCAAGTATTACATAAGGAGGGTAAATTCGAGCATCACATTGAGTGAAACATAAGTGTAATTCAATAATAAATTCTAACGTCAAACCGGCAAAATATATATCTAACATAGTCATTTAGGCACCCAAAATATCCAGTTTGAGATTATATTTACAATTACATAATGTTATTACATCCTTACTGGTGATATTGTTGACAAGGTGTAACATTAATAGAAAAAAGCGCTTTAACTAATTAAACAAGCCATTTTGGCATTTTTCCATGACTTTGATTACTGTGTACGCGTTCTCTGCTCCTGAAGAAGAAAGCCAAATTACTTCTCGAATTACAAATTCAGCTTAATTTACAGTTATTTAAAGTGAATACCATGGTTTTTCTATATCCTGCAATTAATTATACTAATGATATAATGTTTATTAAAATACAGCAACATTTTTTCTCAGTCAAAATATTCTCAAATTCATAAATCTTTTCGTTTCTTCTAATCATTCCTCTTTTATGGAATATGATCATATTCTGGAAGTTGTGTTTTTAAATCTAGTATCAAAAATAATTTCATACGTATAATAAATTAACTTGAGTGGGCTCACATGCACTAAAATTCCACGTGTAATATTTCAAAGCATTATTATTAATTACTAAGGAACAACTCTCTTCATGTCATCCTGTAGAAATAGGTGTCCGTTTCCCACGCTACATCTCTGCCATTTGTATGTCTAGTTCCTTTAATATCTGCATGGAGACACATTATGTTAACTATATGAATGTAAAATTACCTGCCCGTAGTAAAATCAAATTTTCTTTTCGACTAAGGCTTCATAAAATCATGGTACTTGCTTTACAAAATTTCTCGCAATAAATCATTTTTACTCATTAAAACATCATAATTTCAGATATATTAGTCAGGTAAAAATCTCCTGTTTTTATTATAACAGTCATAAGTTTTTAATTTTGACGTTTAGTAAGTTTAGTTAGTTTTAGCTAAAGTTTAGTTTGTTATTTTAAAATGCCTTTTATGTAAGCGATATATAATTTTTATAAGAAACATATGACGCTCGTCTGATTATTAAATTATTCTGAATCAATAATTTATTTTGGAAAACACTCCCTTGATAAAATAGCTTTGATAAAGCATTGAAAAGGAATAAACTGTGATAAAACCAATTGAAGATAGATAGTTTATTGTTATGCTGCTGTATAAACCGCAAACTAATATCAAAATTTTGTAATGGTTCTCTGTTTTTAATTTAAAATTTTTGAAACTTTTTAACTCACAAAGAACTGAGGATTAAATTTTCTATTGCAGATACTTTCAAATCACCATCTTATATAACCCTATTTAATTAATGGGTCAAGCAAATAATGCATATAACCATTACGTAATCTTCACTAGATTTAACGTAAACTTCCCATTTTAGCGGAAAATTACCATTCCAGTCTTACGGGAAAGAAATTTCTACTAAAAAAATAATTTGTCTACTGCAAATAATTTCATTACGTTTCTGTTTAGTTACTTTTATAACACCTTTATGTTCATGTCAAGAAATACTTAAAAGATGAAAATATTATTTCGTGTTTCTATTTATTCTTCGTCAGAAATAATTTATACATTCTTCGTAATAAAAATATTTTAAATTGATAGCAATATATTTGTTTTAGATACAATTCCCAAAATATCATTAAAATTTCTGAGTAAACGTGTTTGTGCCAAACACCGTCATTCTATGTATGCAATAAAAGATGTAGGATTATTCCTATTTTGGCTTAGTTTACATTTTTAATCATACTGATTTGAATGAGAAATAACTGCCATTTATTTTATGCGCGCTCATTTTCAAAATTGTATTCATGAAATTAAATTATGATTTTATTTTTATCTTTCACTGCTTTGAATGCCCAATAATTAAAAATTAATTATATGAAACAAATTTGTGAAGATCCATCTATAATTTGTTAAAATATTTTTTAAATAAAAGAGACGCTCAGTGAGTGAATAACAATAACTACTACTTTCATCTGTGCTATTCAGTTGAAAGAATAGTATCGTCATTCATTTTGTTTAGTCTCCAATGCTTTTACGCCGTTCTCTAAATTACGATTGAAAGGCGATTAAGTAATAACATTTGCTAAAATTTTAAATACCCAAACAAGGTTCTCATATTTTGTTATTGTGAATAATTTATTGCATTTTAAGTTCTTTTAATTTCCGTTCTGTAATTAATTGAGCATGTGTTGCTCTGATTTTCGTAAAAGAAAAGGAAATTTGTAGACGAAATACATAATGTAAATAATAGGAAAAGGATATTGGTAGTTTAACATATAGTTTAAAGTATCTTTAGGCGAATAAATCAGTTTTGGCGTTGTGTATGATAATTAGATATACCGGTAATATTTAGTAAAACATGATTTTTATTTAAAATTTTTGTATGGGTGTATAATTAATGAAAACATTTATATTAAACTAGCCACTGTGGGTAGCTTTTAGCTTTCTATTTTCTTTTGCAAAACAACTCAACTGAAACTAACATATGTAAGGAATGTTACCATTACTTGTCATCATAAATATACGTTGTTAAGGGGTATTCTCTATCAGGCTGATTCTAAAACATCGTGATCAAAAAATGTGAATTTCTATTACTTCAGAACAGAATTAAAAATAAGACTGAGAAACCCAACACCAAATGATTTTTAAAAATTACATCTCTCTCTGTATGTACTATTTTTCAAAATTAAGATATCTATACTTTCATTACAACAAATAAGAAATTGTTGGGGAAAAATTTTAAATATAGTATTGATTACATCACTCTCTGTATGTACAGGGTGTCCATAATTAAAGTCCCTCTTTCAAAAGGCTGGAAAAGAACCACTGGTCAGAATGACTTCAAATTTGAAATGAATATACTGGAAGAAGGGGGAAACGATTTGGCATAATAAAAAAAGTTCTAAAATGTTACAGTGCCATCTATTGATACATTTTGGAACTTTTTTTTATTATGCCAAATCGTTTCCCCCTTCTTCCAGTATATTCAGTTCAAATTTGAAGTCATTCTGACTAGTGGTTCTTTTTTTTTTTTTTGCAGCCTTTTGAAAGTGGGACTTTAATTATGGACACCCTATATTACTGTTCACAATTCATATATCTACACTTAATCATATCAAATAATAAATTGGAGTATAAATTCAGCAAGTACTGAAAAAGTGTTGAAAATTAACTATTACTGGCTGTAGGTTGCTATGCCGGCGACGGTTAAGCCTCACCTCGCGATCATTTATAGTCTCTTTCACGCCTCTCTCTTAATGAATTATTTTTTCTTCGCTTTCTTTCTTGAGACTGTTCCCAATTTTCACTTGATCGTGCATCTCGCTTTCGAGCATTCCTGATTTCAGTGCGTAAATCCATATTCACACGCTGTTGCAAATTGCGGACGGCCGCTAACGTTTACATCTGGTAGTTTCAGCCGTTGCCATTCGGAGTGTAGAAATATCGTCGATGTTTGTACCACATACCTACACGTTTTATATATATAGATTGTTTTCAGGACATGATAAATTACTTATGATAGGTATATTCAGGCCAATTCAGTTCTCTCCTGGAATGAATTTGTTGCTCTATTTTATCTTCATTGCACTCTTCTATTTAATGATAAATTTACCTTAACAATGCGATAAATTTTGATTTTATTTATATGTTCACTTAGTCATTATAAAAATAAAGTTCATATAATTCAGAATTATTAACCGATCACAGCGTTTAGCTTAAACGGTATTGTAAACCTGAAGACCAGCCGCTGCGTAGCAATACCTGCAAACTCAGCTAAGGGTGAATTTTACCTGTTCGGGTTATTATTATGGATCTGAGTGACAGTACAGATCTGCCATCCAATTAAGTTAACCCCGGACCCAATATAAAGTTCATATGAATAAAGCATAATTTTTGTAAGTAAAATACAAAAAAACCATTTCTTTATTACATACACCTGAAGAAATAAAAGTTTTCAGGAGCGAAGAAGCTACAGCGTTATGATAGCAAAAATTTGGATTGGTTGTGGGGTTGTGAATTTCTGTCAGTAAATTGTAGGCTTTCAACCGCAGAATAATTTAGTATATATACTACAGGGTGAGGAAGAATAGATCGCACATTTTTGATAAGGAAGGTAAGCTAGTGAGAGGTGCGGCGCGGGAAGTGGCAACAGTTCGGGCGGATTGTTTAGACGTCAGTAGACACCATGAGTTGGTCCGACGAACACCGTGGTTTCGTCATCGAAACGCTTTTTAAAAGAAACGATTCTGTAACTGCGACAGAGAGCATTTAGGGCGCGCTTCGGGCACTATGCAAATGATGACGTTCCTGGTCGAAAAACAATTCTGTAATTGGTTTCAAACATGAGAGCAAGTTGGTCTGCATTACCAAGGAAACCAAGTGGCCGTCCTGGGAACATTACGACACCTGAAAATGTGCAACGAGTCCATAAGTTCGCTATTCGTGATGAAGTTGCCGCCATTCCCCCATATATGACCAACAAAGTTATGGAAAACTTTAAAGAATGGCTTTGGTAGTGCATCGCAAACAATGGGTACCACCTAGGTGATGTTATTTTCAAAACCTAATGGAATGAAAGTAGATTGCCAATACTTTTCGAAAATAGAAAATTTTTCTCTGTAAACTGTTTCGTTTGTTTTTTATTACCCTTTGAAAGTTGGGAGTCCATTCTGCCTCACGTGTAGACGTTTGTGAGTCTTTTATATCTAGGATTCCTCTCAACGAGTGGAAATTAGTGAAAACCTCAAGGTAATTGTTTACAATCTAATTTATCAGTGCTTATTAAAACAAAGTTTTTTTTATCGCGTCCATTAATTTTCAAAACCATTATTGTATCAATATCAGTTACTGTACATATTAGTTGATTACAGTGAACAGATAATTATCGGTAATGAAAAGTATGTTCATTGTTCTCCTCGCCCTGAGCGATCCCATCTCAGTTAACATCTTATCTCTTTCGGTAATAACATAAAAATAATTTATAAAGGAATATACTGTGTAAAAACTTTTTGATTTGTTTATATCTTATTTTAAGCATGACTGTAATTTATTTTTTTCTATAATACGTAAGGAAGAAATATTGCATATTAATTTAACTTTTTCAATGTCTTAGCTCACGCATCTGGAAAACTAGTCCCTTCCCGTATGATTACACACTGATATGAATTGTTAATTAAATGCAGAGTCATATTTTGTGATTATTTTTAAATAGTATTAGTTTGTCATGGAAGACAAACAAATTCAATATAGTTAGATTGAAATATGTCTTAGAGGGGTATTATGTGTGAATGGAAAAAGTCACACGTGTATAGGGATGAAGGTAAATTTATGGAAAGAAATATCTCTCGGATTGACGACTTAATGTCAATTTTGTTTCCTGTAGCTAAATATGCATTTATGAAAGCAATTTTTATGTTTCCAAACTAATGAACCAACGAGACCTACTTTTGAATAAATGAGTACGAGCTTTCATAACCAAAAAGAAATAGTTACGACGGTGATAGTCATAGACGATCTCTGCACAATGTATTGGATATTTATATACCTTTATGAAATACTATTAAAACTGTCCGCAAGAGATTTCATCTCCAGCTACTTAAAATATCGAATACACCGAAAATCAGTGCATCCTTCGATGGCTTTTCATAGCATAAAAGCAGCTCCCGAAACAGCGTACTTCACACGATTTCTGCATTGAGATCTGAAAGGGTTGACATTCATCAAAAGGCACGAACCCCGAGGGGAAAGAACAAGACGCCGCGCAGCACGACACACACATATATGCACACACACACACACACAAAAAAAGAAGATAATAAATATGAATAGTCATTCATATGCGAAAATCCTCTATTTTCAATCGAGATTAACCAATTATGAGGTCGACCCATCCAGGCGCTCATTATGACAGGCGGTACCTCTCAATCCTCCAATCGAGAGTTCGTTATCCAATTCAAATCAACCCCCCCGTGAAGCCTCTTCAAAAATACCCGACTTCCAAAACAATCGAGGTTTCCTTCGTTAACGAACGAAAATGTTTCTGAAGCCCCTCCGGGGAAGTTCCCAGGAAATCGCAGGAATACCTTCTCTATAGATGTATAGATAGTCTTTATACATACGCCCATATATACACACTCGTGCATCGGCTGTAGTCATTAGGTGCTTCAAGATGGATCCGAACGGACACTTGAAAAGTTTTAGGGACTCTCGTCGGCGGGAGGATTCGTGCCATGTCGCAGTGTTTTCTGGTTCGACGGTTGGCGGGCGGGAGGGGCGGTTAAAAATTAAAGGAGGAAGAGCGCGTTTCTGCATCCCGGCTCGATACTTGGTTTTTCCTCTCTGCTTGTCGGGAAAAATTCTTTCGATATCGATTGTTTTCGAGTTTTTGTGTCGCGCTAAAGGTCAAAACTCTTTTGGAAGTTGGAAACAAGTAATGAATGGATAGTTACCAAAGAAGTACATTAGTTTCTGAGAATGTAGCAGCAAATTTGTATCACATGATTCCTTCCATTATAATCTCGTGTATTGGTATTGGCACTGAATGTATACTATGAGCTGCAATTGTTATTTGACGTTAACGTGAAAAACTCTAAGTAGCGTTATGAGAATCTAGCTGGAGAATTCAAGAAATAACTCCTAGATTTTGTTATATGAATATACAGATTTTATATAACTGCATTTTAATAGTAGTGCCCACGGCTATGGAAGATTTGGCTTTAGTATTTATTAAAATACACAAAGTAACACGGCCGTTAAACTGAAATAAAAGAAATTTATTGATTCGTTGTAGCATCTATTTTTGACAAAACAGCACAGACAAAGTTCTGGGCATCTTTCAGGAACAGGTGTCTAATACGGATATTAATCCCTGTGAGGCCTATTATATGCTTTGCTGTGTTCTTTTACCAGTGGCGCACCTAGAATTTAATCTTGGGGGGGGGGGGCGAGTTGAAGGGATAAAAATATTTATAATGTAAATTCAACATTCTTAATGCAATTTCTATTTCTTTGGGGGGACCAGGGTCCCTTGGCCCAGTCCCTGTGTGCGCCACTGTCTGATACTATCCCGACGGTGGGAGGATTGGTCTGTAATCGAATACCATACCTTGCATTTTCCAATGCTGGGTGCAATCTATTCGAGGTATTCAGTAGTTTACCACTAATCGGTAGTCTATCTTCTAACATTTACCAGCACGTAAGGTATTCTCGATTTTCGAATTCCATTGCTCTTAAGATTAGCTGCCTATCTAGCATTCTGAAGGCCTTAATAAAAATGTCTTTTATATGTTATTATACATGATATGTCCATTAATGTAATTGATATCAGTTATAGCACTATTAAATGTCTGAAGTTTGATACTTTCAGATGAAAACTAATACAGATTAGAATTAGCATAAAGGCACGATGAAACTTTATGTACACTAAATATCAAATCTTATTAAACTAAATTAGAAATGAGTATAACAGAAAACTACAAGCACAACTCCACACCGATTGAAATATTTTAAAACATCTACTACGAAGGAAAAAATGTATTCAATTTTATGATTTGATTTACTGAAAATGTAGAAAAGTATAATAAAACAACTTACGTTTTCTTCAGCGTTAAAAAAAATGCTGTTTTCGGTGGTTTTAAAGTCCAAAAATGAAATGCACAAGAAAAAAATAGCTTCCCTAAATTTAACAGTTGCCTTTTCTCCTATAAATGTAGATATGAACCATAGGGAGATAGTAGTAAAGTGCTTAAAAGCTTGTAAAGACAGATTTCCTCTAAATTAATTATTTTCCTGCTCCCTTAGATTTCACACCCTTATTTGTTACTCGTATCACAATTTATACAATCTAAATTATTTCATGACAATTTTTGATTCTTCATTTTTAATTTTAAAAAAATCAGGACCAAA
>OU015500.1:25994274-26039274 GCA_907164885.2 Dolomedes plantarius | reverse complement strand
GTAGAAAAAATATCGAATATTTTACCCTACACTATTTATCCAATGACAACACTCCACCCCAACGCAAGGAAGCAACGACCTATATTTAATCTTTCCTCACTGAATACCCCCCGATCTGCGCGCATCGTCTGCATGTTCTCTGATGCCCTAGAATCTCTTCGGAGAGTTGTGGAGACTTAAGTGTTGACACTCCTGGGAAGAAGTCAAGCCTTACGTATCTGTACTGCTGTTTTGTAGGAGCAGAGAGAATATTTTTCTCGTTTCCTCCAGCCTGGTAGAACAAGTTATAAAAACTAATCAAACTGCATGATTCGGGCAAAGATGGGGCCGTTGGGTGGAGAATTTTATTCTTATGCAGCTGTAACATGAAAGAGAACCAATAAAATGATAAAATGGATTCTCCATTTTATCTTTCATATATTTACATTTTTGAAATTTATTCAGTATAATTTTCCATCTGTTACGGGAACAGATACCAGGGGAATTACACTTCTAAAGATATTAAATGTTTAGCTCCATTTGCAGAAACAAATTTTTGTGTATTAATATTTTACATTTAGTAAGGAATATAATATTGAGAACAACATTTTCATGCTTTTAAGAAGCTTTCTTATTTATACTATTGTTATGTTGTGTATAACTATTTTAATCAAAGTAATTGGTAATTTTAGATTGATTAGAACAAGAACTGATCACATTCTGGTTAATTTTAAAAATTCTTTTTGAATCATAAGATGCATAATAATATGATAAACTATTATATATGTATTTATATACATATATATACATATATATACATATGCATATATGCATATATATATATGTATATATATATATATATATATGAATATATATATATGCATATATATATATATATATATGTATATATGCATATATATATACATACATAATATATACATATACATATACATATATACATATATATATACATATATATATAATTCTATTTTATAATTTTTAATTTAAGAAATTATCAATAAATTGCTTTTATCTAGTAAATATTTTTAAAATAACTCTAGAGCATCAATTCAAGTTAACGAATTGTAAATATCATAAAAATAAAAAATTTTAATTCTAATACTCCAGACTCAGCATACTTTGTCAGTTTCTATTTTAGAATTTGATTCTGTACAGAATAGTTTCTCTTTGTTGTATATTTAAGCATTGCTTCATATTCCTTGTGATTTAATGCTCCATGCTGATTAATTCTGAGCAAAATTTCTGAACGGTTACTTCGAGTTTCCTTTCAAGTGATTTTACGGAAGAATTAAAGGCATATTGTTTTTGTAAGTGGTTTTTCTGAATATTTTTGCAAGGTGTTTATTATAAAGATCACATGTTAAAAAAATATTTTCTTTAACTATAATGTCGGCTTAGTTGATAAATATTTGTTACCATTAAACTTCACTAGTAATAGTAATCTACTAGAGTCTAATCTTTCACTAGTAATAGTTACCTCGTTTTCTTTCGTGTAGTAGTTTGGAATTTCAACATTTATATATATATATATACATATTATTGTCAAAGATAATTATTGTCATAATTATCACAAACCTTCATTTAATCGTACAGTTGGTTTTAATTTTAGTTTTACAGACTAGTGGCTCCCTAATATTTTTATATTTCATATATATTTTTTATTGATTAATTGAATTATGCAATTAAATTTGATTATTTAAGACTTATTTTTATTTATTATTTTCTTACTTTGTCGGTGAGCTTCACACTGTGTTCGCACCTTCTGACATCTAAGCTGTATCCAGACTTCGTGATGGACTAGCAGAATGTGGTATCTGTATGAAGTCTAGACGAAAGATTTGCTCAGAAGCTCTGTTCAGTATATCTGTAAATCCGACAATTTGCAAAGCAATTCCAGGAATTATTTCGTCTCACGTTTATTTATGGCTGGGGTTAGATATAATTGTTTGCATTTTTTGAATTACCAAACACAGAGATGATTTCAATTTATATTCATGTTGTTTGAAGACCTAAATTATGTTTTTCTTAAAGATTCGACTATTTAGAAACGCACTATGTATAAGTAAGTAGTATATCTCAGCTACAAACTGAATATTTTTCTATTCAACTTAAATTTATGTTTTTCTCTGTGTACGCATTCGCACACACGCATACACATACACACAGACACACACACGCGCGCGCACACACACACACACACACACACACGCACACACACACACACACACACACACACACACACACATATATATATATATATATATATATATATATATATATATATATATATATATATATGTATATATATATACAGTGCTAGATTTATAGAAATAGAGGTGCCGGAACGGTAACCTTCCGGAGTGTGTGGGGGGTATTCCAAATTATTGATAAAGAGAGGTACTGGAACGCCGTTCAGGCGCATTCCGCCTCAAATCTAGCCCTGTATATATATATATATATATATATATATATATATATAAATATATATATATATATATATATATATATATATATATATATATATATATATATATATATATATATATATATATATATATATATATATTCTTTTTCCTTACCTTATCAAAAATTGCGTTTTGAAGCTGTCTTTTTCACCTATGAAAATGAAAACATCGCGTTGCTAAATAAAATTTCATAAAATACATTTTTAGACTACGTGATAATTATACGGTATATACAGTGTGAAAACGAGATCGTTTGGAAAAAAGAGATCTGTCGTAGAAATATAAATTACAACCAAAAGAAAATAAGTATAACAAACGAGGGGAAAAATTTCAACCTACTATCAGAAAGACGCATGAAATCGAAAACAAATATGTTGTAAAGAAATCCCGTTTCATACCCTAACTAAATTTACTTACAAACCACAGTACAGTCGAAAAAGAATGATTTATCAATCTATTAGCAACCTGACTTTATTGCCAGTGAAATAAAGCGTTAAGAACAATATATCGGATTAAAAAATCTATCGAATATTACCTGAACTGCAAAAATACTCCAGTCGGAAGCTCATTCAAATAACTTTATTCAAATATTAGTTCAAAGTCTCCCTTTTCCCCTTTTCCCCGATTGGTTAATTGCTAATTCCAACACATGGTAGTAAAACTCTTATATGAAGCTTCCTTCTTCTCTAATTTGGTTAGCTGTTACACATTGCATCTCTGCGTAGTTACATTCTTCACCCGATTGAATCTCTGCTGATAGGCGATCGAGGGCGATTTATTTTGCTCAACATTACTTCTTATAAAATGAATCATACTTCCACTACTTTACACCTGCATCATACTGTCTGACCTAAACATTGTTCAAAATTTCTCCTCCTGTCCTAAGGGGTAGAAGTGCATGGTTTACCAAAAAAAAGGAGCCAAAAATTATTGCAATAAGAAAGTGAACTTAATAAGACACTTGACAGGGACTGGAAACAATAACATAACATCTTACATAGTGTTAAAGTGAGTAAGAACAAAATTAAACATTGACAATAGTCAAAATATAGTGTACATAGCACGAATGGAAAATACGAATATTAACTGTCAAAAAAATTCAATAATAGAAATAGCAAAAAACCCAAACGAGAGGAAAAATTTTGAAAGTTGAAAGAGATATTAGAAATTAAAATGTCATTAATTCAAGTTCAAATTATGAATAAAAGAAAAAAGTCATTAACTGCCTTCAGGTTATTTATTTCGCTATGATATAACCCCCAAAGCAATAACAATAGAAAATACTTAGCTCTTAAATGATGTTATGAATTAATAAATCATAGAACCACTAGATTGATTTCTCATCAGTAACTATGAACACTGCGCATTGTTAAACTTTCACTAGACGAGACAGTATGTCAATAATGTCAGGTTACATTATTATCTATCATATTTACGTAAATCGACATCTGTTAGTAAGAGTGGATTTCTCTGTCTGTAACAAATGTGTCTGAAAAATTAATTTCACCTAAAGTAAGGATTTGTTCCTCTGCTTTATGAAATTCTACTTTTCTCTAAAGCCATTCTAATTGCGCCAATTATAATCCCCCACTACAGAATAAACTCTTTCTAGAAGATAAGTGGTCTCTTCTCATCTTGAATTTTAATATAATGCTGATTTTGACGAAAACTGAGGTGCACCTGTTTTAGCACCGTTAGGTAAATAAAAATTTAAAAGCCCGTGTTTACAAAATTAATCAAATTGTAACTCCTATGTGTCATTTCTGTCACTGTTGTTTTATTTACACAGTTCCGTATAAATATATCCAAATTATCGTATCGAATAGCTTAAATAAACGGTATTTTCTATCTGATTAGCTTGAAATTTGGTATTTTTGTTTATCTAAATATTTCAGATTTTTACGAGTTTTTAATTTTGAAAATTAAATGCTGTGTGACTTATTGGTGGAATTTTATTGCTGAAAATTATGCTAGCGATAGAAATGTACTAAAGATGACATATTCATAGATATTGTTTTCAACGACAATACATCCCCAATATATATAGTTGACCCTCTATTTAACAAATTCTTTTCATTCATCTTATAAATCTCGTTATTAACGAAGTCCCTTAAATATAATTAAATTAGGTCGGAAAAAACATTTTTAGAATGAATATGGTTGAATTAAACTAAATTGGATTATCATTTGTAGTTAATAATGAAATACGAATTTTTCAAAAAATTCTTTATCAGAAAATTACTTTATAGGTAACAAAACAAAGCTAATAAAATAACAAATACTACGATAAAGTCATTTTATTAAGTGTAATATGTCAATTTCTTAAAAAATAGTGTTGAAAATTAAGAGATAGTGTCTACAAAAATTATGTGTAGAAAACAAAAATTTTTGTAGAAAAAAAAATGGAGATTCCAAAATTTCTAACATGATAAGATATTACACTTCATATGGTTCCTATTTCAGAACTATATTCATTCTAAAATGTAAAAATCATTGGTTTGGTATTTCTTTCTTATGAAAACTATGTTGTTATAAAATTGTTCACATGTTATTATTGTCTCCACATTTCGTCTGTAATACAAAGTTGAAACCAATATCCTTGCTGAATAAAATTACATCAAATATTTCTATATCAAAATATATGTAGTTACAAATATTGTTTTCCGGGATCTTGCATATAAAATATTATTCATACACCATTGCATATAAATATTATTTTATGCGCATTATCTACGGAAAATTTTTTTAAGTAGAAGACTTTAATTAATGGAAGTTCATTTTATATATATAGATATATATATATATATATAAACAAATATAGCCTCATTTTGTTTTGAATTTCTTACTTGTCTTTATACCCAATCATATATTAAAATTGCCGTATTTTCTCGTCATCAAAAGGGCATTTTCTGCTTTTCCTTCACAAAAGACGATACGAAAAAATGTCCACGAAAAAAGGAAGGGGGAGTGCAAAGAATGACACATATTAGCGCTCGTAAATTTAATAAATGACTGAATTAAAAGAAATCCTTTCAATAAATACTTAAGCATTCTCCACATTATATAATACTACATTTTTCTCTTACAACGGTGCCACTGAAAAATTATAATTCATTAATTATAAGGGGATATTTTCCCTCCTCCTTGGCTTTCAGCCAAAGTGCTTTTTTTTCTTAGTCCAACTCACTTAAATGTTGCATTGCGAATAATATCAACACAGAAGTGGAGCAGCTATTATTTTCCAGGCCTAAGTGAAAGGGAAAAAATACTATGGCTTAATTTTTCTAAAACCTTGCAGGCAAAATAATGGTTTGTCTTTTAATTTATTAATATGAGTTTGTTCAATAAGAATAGGTCTCCTCTTAAAATTCAATGAAGTATCTAGAAAACCTAATACCCTACCTGTCCGCTTATTTTATAGTGTTTAATCGGAATTTTGTTTAAGGTATTCCTTTAAGCAGTGCTCTGATTAACCCTTCAGCGGGCGCGCTAATTTTTGGAACACCAGAAGGCGCGCGTGGCACATAGTGCAACGTCTCTTTCAATCTTGATTATTCCTTTTGTAATAAATTTTTTTTTCAAAATGAAAATAATAATTCTGCGTTTTATTACAAGGTATAAAATGTTCATAATATTGAGATATATTCATAATTAATGGCGAAATAATGCAGATACAATCACCTTATTTCAAAAATGTCCGGTTTATTGTATCTAAGGCAGCAGTTTCCAACCTTTATGCTACTAGGCCTCCCTAAAAAAAGTTTTTTTCCCGCGTCTCCCTAAAAAGAATTTTTTTCCTCGCGCCTCCCTATCTTTTAATAGATATAATAATATAGACACTTTAAATAATATTAACTTTATTACAAAAAAAATTAAAACTATAATTAACAGAATGATAATATCATTTTGCTATAACAATACGAACATGCATATTAATTATTATATTAAATTACTAATTAAACTGCATCTAACACATCAAAATTTAATGCGAGGGTTGTTGTTGTTTATTGGCACAAAATTTATCATATCTTGGGGGCAATGTGGAGAGTGCCACTCCTAACTCTTTTTCGATTATATTTGGTTTTCATTGCAGCCAGTGCCGAAAAGCCCGTTTCACATAAATAAGACGTTACAAACGGTAGAAGCACTTGCATTGCTTTGCAATACAAAGATTCATACTCTCCACTAGGATTCATCCAAAATTGAATTATGATTTCATTTTGAAACATTTATTTTAGTGAACTATCGCACGACGGTTCTCTCAATTTTCCTTTTTCATGGTTGTCAACTCAAATTCGTCTATTTATAGATATTATGGTTAATTCGTTTATTTATAGATATTATGGTATGAACATTGATTTTTTATTAAAAAGTTTTGGCGCCTCCCCTGTCAATAGTCCGCCCCTCCCCTGGGAGTCGCGCCTCCCAGGTTGGAAACCTCGGATCTAAGGACAACTTGCGAATTGATTCCTGTTATGTCCAAAATCCTAAAAACAATGAGATTGTTCATCTTCGTGATATGCGGGATACCGTGTAATAGCTGCACATTTGATCGACTACATCAACTCCTGCTTTTGTCGTATTGTAATCCAGTATAATCGTTGGTTTACCACGGTTAAATCACGTCTACCAATGACTGGAAAGGAATACAGGGGTCAGAAAATCAGACCTGCATTAGAAAGGGTATAGCTATAAATAGAAACTGCTTAGAACATTCAAATCTTACATGTAAAAACAAACCATTCAAAATTAAGAAAATGTTGCACTCTGTACATGGGCGCGGCCACTGAAGGGTTAAAGAGTAAAAAATATAATCGGAAATATTATGAAGAATAATAGAATAATCGTTTAGTATTTTTAACAGTTTTAGAGGAAAGATTGTATGCATTGGCTGTAATTTAATTTTCGACTTAAGAAGTATATCATAATTTTAAGTGCTTGGTTAGAATTTTAAATTTTAAAGTCTACACAACGCTAACAGTGAGAGAAACTTAACTAACCTTAGGGAAAATTATATCATAAAATATCTATACCTCTCGTAAAATGTCTTAAGAGCTTGGAGCCTATATGATATAAATGATGAGCATGGTTTATTATAATGACAAGCTCCCTTCCACTTAATTTGGGAACACAACTTTCTTTTGAAACTCGATAATGTTCATGATACACGTTAATTATTATTCTGTATAGTTAATGCCGACCGTGAACATCATCAAGATCTATCATGTTGTACGGACCTCCCACTCTTTAAAATGTGTCGTCTGTAGCATACTGTGTGTCCCGACCCACTTGTGGGTCATGACGAAAATTGGAGGAGTCGAGGATAGTTTGAAGTAAATTAATACCATATTGAATTATTTAATTAAACAATATACGTTGAAGTTTCTGTAATTGCATATTTTTAATATTTTTATTTTTATTTTTTATATGTTGAGAAATCCATGATATGATATTGGTTAAATAAGGTGTCAAGTAGTCTTGCAAGGCTATACAGTAAAACCTCGTTTATCCGACCCTCCTTGATTCGGATCTCCAGATTATCTGGATCAGATTTGTACACTTTTTTTATTTAATGTTCACATTAGATTATAATTTTTTACTATGATAGCAAGACTACAGTACGACAATGACTACAAGTAACTACAAATACGCCAATAACTACAAGTACGCCAGTAACTACAAGTACGCCAAATATTCGCTTTTTAGTTTGATTCAATGTACAGTTCCTGCATAGATTGTACAATAAATTATGGTAATGAAATGCTTTTTGTTGTGTTTAAGAAAGCTTTGCTAGAATGCCACACGTGCATTGACCCAGAAAAGTTATTTTTATATTTTTTAATGTCTTGTAAACAATACTATGTAATTTTGTTACAAAACATAGTTTTTTATCGTAATAAACGGTAAGTCTGCTTAGTTAAGGATTTTGTTTTGCATATTACCCGGATTATTCGGATTGCCTATGGTCCCAGTTAGTCCGGATAAACGAGGTTTTACTCTACTTATATAGTTTCTATTCGCCTCTACCTATGGGTGTGAGACTGGGTTTTCAAAATTAATAGCTATTAAAAGTAATCAACGATCAAGACTCAACATGGAAGACGATATGAGGGTAGCACTCTGAAATATTTCACCACATAATGAGCAAATATTTTCTAATGCCCAGGCTCACCCTTCTCGTTATTATCGTTTTCTTTTTTAGTTTTATATAAATAATCGAAACTTATTATAATTTTCAGTATTTTAATATGAAACTTATTATTTTGTAATCGAGCCCTTTTTTTAATTCTAATTTTCGTTATTTTTTTTCCAAAATTAAATCGAAATGTTTATTAATTTTTAAATAGGAAATTTTAGTCACATGAGATTTGACAAAGCAAGCGTAGAAGGTTAGCAAGACATTTTTTAACGTAGGATTACGTTCCTGCATAACAGTCCTCCGGAAAGAAAAATTTCAGATGCCCTGCGTCGCGAATTATAATTTTGGTAGCGTGCCAAACCCAGTCTTTATCGTTTGGGCAAGCAGTAAACGTTTAAACAGAAAAGTAACAAAATGCGCCAAAATTTTCACATACATGCGTACACACACACACACATATATATATATATATATATATATATATGGATACATATATACATAACACATACATACATATATACATACAATTGAGGTAAGCAACGATAAGTAATCCTACGTTAATAACCCGCGGTAGTTTCGTTAGAAGAGACTACCTTAATTTTTTTCTTGTGGTTATTATGCAAAGTAAATGTATATCCAAAATCAATAGTTCATTGATTAGCAAATTTTGAAAAACTTTTTAAAAGTTTTCAAAATTTGCTTATATTCTTTTCTGCATTTTTTGTTAACATTTTCAAATTTTAAAAAAAAATTTGATAACACCAAAAATTTTTCATTGGGATTGAGCGCATTTTTTATATAAAGAAACTGGTTCTTATATAAAGAAGTACTGGTTTTTATATAAAGAAACTGGTTCACGGTCGGAAAAAGTTTGCACCTCACTGGCCTTTAGTATTCATGTGGAGAACTCAAGTGGATTTCAATAATGCACAAAAGTAAGGTTTATTATGGGAAAATTTAATTGAACAAAACGGTTAGGATAAAAGTTTTATAAAATAAATATCCCTAACTACTTTCAGAAAAAATTTCTTTATGCTCATTAAAGAATGCACTAGCAGTTTATACCTTCAATGAATTATACAGTTTTTTTTCATTAACTGAACAAATATAATCTATTTAAGGACTATTTATAGCTACACGCATTTTCTCGTATCTATTTTAGAGGCTTGATATGGTATTCATCGAACTGAAAGAAGAAAGAAATACAACTGAATGGTTGTTAAATTGGCATTCTAAAAGCCAATTTTAAAAGCTTTTACGGCAGTGCATCAAATGAATTCCGCAGATCTACCATACCGCTGCTAATCTTCAAAGAGTTTCTTGGTATTTTTTAAATCATAGATTAAGATCTGTTTATTTTTTAATGCTATTTTTAGCGTTATGAATGTTGGGGCTTAAACAAATAGCGAAGTTTTTAAAATTTTAAATTTTCCTGTATAAGCACAGATTCTCAAAAATCCACATTAAAAATTAAAAGAGACTACTTTTAAACTGACTGTTAGGTTCTTCATCGGACAGAGGGGCATTAATTGGGATTTCAATGAGTAATTTTGTTAATTCTCCCAAATGCTTTTGGGAACTGAGCATTAGTGAATTAGCCCTTCTATAGGTATTAGTGAACTGTCCATACAGACAATCACACCTAAAATCCCTTGGCCTGATGAAGAGCGATTTTAATTAGCCCGAATTTAATTTCGACTCACGATTTTTATTGCGTTTTTTAAGAAGGGGTGTCCTTCCGGTATGCATTTTACCACAAGTTTCTTTTCAGTAATATTTTATAGGGAATCAAATCAGTGATGCCTATAGCTTCGAAATCAAAGCTGTTATTGAAACTACGAAATTAAAACGAAATTTTTTTTCTGAGAGCCCACACATTGCACTCAAAGATCCGTTTTTAAATTCACAAAAACAGAATTCCGGAAATCAGAAATATTCATTTGCCTATCTGTCTTTAGAGAGATCCTGCGAGGAAATTTCGCCAGAACTTAACGTTTGGATGGATGCTCTGAGAAGTAAATATAGCACCTTAACCAAATTAAAGTGATACAATAGATGACACCACTGTACTCAAATTGTTGACACTTTGGCATTTAGCATGCTTCGAATGTAGGCATGTCGATTTTTAAAAATATTTTACTCGTAGCCGGTGATTTGAATACATTTTAGTCAGTCAGTTCTTCTTACTGTCCATACAATGAAAAGAAAAAGTGTTCCGCGCTTTGATAGAGCATATTTTTAAAAGGCAAACTATTTTAGTTTATCATCACCAAAATGCAAAACATTAATTTTCTTATTTTTAAGTCAGTTTATATATCTTTATAAAAATTCAAAATATTTTTTGGTAATCTGAATAAATCAGGAAAGGAAACTCTCAAAATCAAACAATTCTAATTAAAATTCCTACAGAAAATGCACACATGGGCATTGGAAAATTAATTCAATTGCCACATGAAATCCACTGATATTTGTAACGCTTAACATTAATCGACATCAAACTAAGGGAAAGTATAGTCATGTAAAGTGTTTAGAACCCTAATCCTCTTGCTATACCAAAGTTTACATATACTTTAATAAAACTGGGATGAGTAAAATTTGTGTTAAAATAGGGTTATACGCTGTTTAATTCTGACACCACTTTCCAATTCTCATTACTGCTAATTTCGCATCAAAACATGCTATTACGATTATCATGAATTAAAGACTTATTTCAAATCCAATTATAAGTCTTTATTACTAACTTACCTTCAGAGACTACTGCATTATGATACTTCAGAGTTAAATGCATTTTGATATTTTAAGGAAAATTCAAATAAATTTGAAATTTAATTCATCAGAATAGTCAAATTTTCAAAATGTTCAGCTGTATCCTTAAAATAATATGATTCAATCGTATGAACATTCATAAGTTTTTCCCCTGAAGTCTTTGATGGTATCCCACTAAGTTTTGAAGAAATCCTTTTTAGTACTCATCCATCATTCTCACACGGTTCACATTTTTTTAAAATTATTTTCCTGCTGAAAATAACCGTCGCACGTATCGAATTAGGGCAATTCAATGTTTCAGTACAAACAGCAACACTCAAAATGTTAGATTACAATTTACGTTCATGTAGCGTTAGGCAGTCATCTTTACATAAAGATGAATAGATGACTGCCTAACTAAAATAGTATTACGCACTAAACGATACATTCCTGTTATCCCTTGAACCGAGGAGCCAAGTTAAACAAAGCTATCGACGGCTATGCATGAGAATTTACATAATACATAAATTGTAGTAAATTTATTAAATATAAAAATTTTGTTTTACTTTCGCGCTCGTTATCATCCGTTTCATCGCTTCAATTTTCCAGTCTGTAATCAGGTCAATTCCCATTCCTTAGCTCCCTACTTTCAGGGCGGGGGGTTCCCTTTGAATATATATATTTCCTTATATATATATATATATATATATATATATATATATATATATATATATATATATATATATATATATATATATATGTATATATATTAAATAAAAACATTATTAAACCTGACAACACCAGCACAATTCATCAACCTGAAAGATGAAGAATATAAATGACCGGGGGGAGTTGTGACCCCCAACACTCCGGTTAAACATGTTTGTACCTAGGTAACACTCCCGGAAGTCATTCTTCATCTGCAACCTGACGTAAAGTCAAAACAAAGCAAGGAGCGATGAAATAAAAAAATAAAGGAACTGGAACAACGTACATTAAAAACCTGGGTTAAATTATTTCAAAACTATTTGTCAATTCACTAAAACATTGCAGCCACCCCATATATTCACTACACCTATAAACAATGCATCATATAATAATTTTTTAAAAATATTTAGACTTATGACTAAATTATAACTGTATCCACATAAAACCACTTCAAATAAGCACCTCCTAAGTATCGAAATATCCACACACAATACTCTAAACATTATCAAATATATACATTTAGAACTATAATTATAACTAAAATAGCAAGGACACATACCTAGTGCAACTCTACATTATAGAGAGTAAAAGACTAACAGGTGCGAAACGTAAATTGCCAACTAATCATTTTATTACTTCAATTACTGAAATATCGATTAAGACATTCTTTCCTATCGATCGAATGGAATTCACACATGGTTTTTAATAAAAATCCCAAAGGAAAACCCATTTCTAAAGCAATGTTTGCAAATGATATATGTGTGTGTGTGTGTGTGTGTGCGTGTGCAAGCAATAATAACGCCCCATCAGTTTTAATTCTATTCCATTAACTCTCTACCTTTTATATGGTCTTTCCCCTTGAGTAACTACTCGCGTTTCTGTGTTGCGCCTAGCTATCTCTGGACGTATTTCACTATATTTGATCACGAGGACAAACGAAACTAATTTTCCTTTGTGATGGTGTGAGAGTCGAAGTACAAGGTCTTAGCGTAGTGGATATGGGGTGAGCAGGATTCTAAGCACTCTCTCTTTGTTGCGTTTGTTTCCAATCCCCTTGGTGTATGAAAGTCTACTCCAAGTCCAAAGGACCTAGGTCCTCGAATCGTAGGTCCTTGGCGAAGGGTAGTAAGCAGCTTCACTTTAAGGTGAGGTACCACTAGGGCTGAAGTCTGACTTGACCTCGGAGAATATCGGTCCCGTAATTTTGAACTGAGTCCAGTGACGAGACCGGAACACTTGACCCCGCACCTCCAGAGGTAAATTTGAGAACTTGGAGGACATTGTAGCCACGACTTATTTTACGTGCCCCAGCCACCAGTAGT
Source organism: Dolomedes plantarius (assembly GCA_907164885.2). Taxonomy (NCBI): domain Eukaryota; kingdom Metazoa; phylum Arthropoda; class Arachnida; order Araneae; family Dolomedidae; genus Dolomedes; species Dolomedes plantarius. Next base: position 26,025,895 of record OU015500.1, on the reverse strand, counting down.
GAACACGGCGGCGGATTTGCAGCGACGAGCATCGAACCAGGGACGTTCAGATCACTGGCCCGCTACTTTTGCCAACTGGGCCACCGCAACCTGTTATTTGCTGTGAATATTTAAATAGGTTTTCCTCTTTATACTTCTTTTAAATGTCACCCAGCTAAATATCAGTAACGTATATAAAGTGTGCAAGTTATTAAACGTATTATTCCTATCAATTGGGTTGTTCTGCCAGAGGAATTCATATATATATATAAATATATATATAATTTCAGAGAAAGAAGGGGAAGCCTTTTATCGTTGTTGATTTAATTTAATTAAAATTGTCTTAAAGAAACCTCTTATTTTTTAAAATTCAAATGTGAGATGGCGATTATTTGTCCCCACACTCATGCGTTCATCTGTATAAAGACAAATATATGAAAGGTCTCTCCCCCGCCCACTCTTATTTTGTACGTGATTGCAAATACGGAGAAAGTGAACTTTTAATTGAATGGAAATCGGTCGACGGAGATTGCTCAAGCGTGTCGTTTGGTCAAACAGTACGGTTCGATTGGTGCGCCCTAGTATCAAAGTTTCTCCTTTTTTCCCGATTTGAAAGTCTTTTGCTGATACCTATTAGGAGTCAATATTTTCAGAAGCCGGTGTTTCATGAGAGAGTTTCCGCTTTTGAAAATAAAAATACTTCTTGTAATTATAAAATTCCTCTCCTTGCAAAATTTCATGATTTTCTGATACGAAGCCTGTTTATACAGAGAGCTCTAGACTGGGTGAAATAATAAATCTGGATAATTTTTACTTCGGGACAGTTTTATCTGTCTGCAGATCGGAAATTTCAATTTTGATCTCATTTGACTTAATATAAATACCGTGGGATTGTTTGCGTTTAATTCAAAACAGGTATTCAACACAGGTTGCCTTTAATTCAACACATTGGCGCAATGGTGCCAAATTTTTATGAAAACGGCATTCCTGGTACGGGTGGTAATGGAATAACACAAGTTTTGTTAAAATCAGAACACAAGGGACTGGCTTATAGATATATTTACGTATAGTACGTCATAAAAATATGTATCCGACAGTGTAATCATGCGCTTTGCTTCATTTCATTCCTTAACCCTTCTTCGGTGGGAACATGATTCTTTTCCCGCTTAGTGAGAACACCTGGAAGGCAGCTATAATTGGAATATCCCTTTCCCAGGTATTCCTAACAAGAAATTCAAGGGGTATTTGTGGTTTATTACAATTCATGGTAGGCACAATCATCAAACCATTTCTTCTTAATTCTTGACCAGCTTCTATTGAACAGAACCAATTATCGCTGTTATATATTAAGGTTCGTTTTGTAGATGCATTTAGTTAGTCGAGCGAGTGATTGGGTTGGGATTTTTAATTTTTGCTCTGATTAATCTTATTTTTACCTGAACCATAAAAAGCTGACGTCACGAATCACCCTTCTGTACTGAAGACAAGGTGTTGACTGAAGCATGTGTAGACGCACAAATACCCAGAGTCAAATGTCGCCGGCGTTGAATTAAGAAACCATAGCTGCCTGAGAGGCAGATGTTCCCTTCGAAGGGTTAAGTTTAACGGTGTATTTTAAATCAAGGAAATAGAAACAGCCAATTTTCGAAAACTTTGTGTAGCGGACCTTCTTCATACAGAGGTGGAAATTGATTTATGAAAACACGATTTTTTAACAAAAACTTTTTTAATATTCATTAAAAATAAATGAAATTTCATACATTATACATGCTATGTATAACAAATGAGTTACAAAAATAAAATTTCATACATAATTATAAACAAAAGCATAAGGTCAAAAATTTGATTTTCACACACAACATGGAAATTGATAACACACAAACATGGAAATTGATTTATGAAATATCACATTTCATTCACATTAATAGATAGTAAAGCCGCCTTTCGTCATCAAAGTTGCTTTTATTCTAGATGGCATTGATAAAACAAGATTTTGAATGCATTTGTGTTGAATTAGTTTCCAATTTTGACAGATTAAAACTTTCGATTCTACAAGTGATCTGTACTGCATCCAATCTGTATAAATCTTTCGAACTAGCTGTGCCCAAACGTTTTCGATGGGGTGAAATCAGGACTATTTGGTGGATGATCTGAAATATCAATATTCTGTTCGTCAAACCAATCTTTCATTGCATTTGAAGTATGAATACTTGCATTGTCTTGCATGGAGATGTAATCTAAACTATAATGTTGCCATGAAAATGGAAGAAGTGAATTTTGTAAAAACTGTGCTGTAATCAAATGAATTCTGGCGACCATTTATAAATACAATTTTACTTCTGTCATCATAAGCAATCGCTGGCCAAATCATCAAACTTCCGCCACCAAATTTGTGGTAAATGTAGATTTTGGTTCTTTTTGTAGGTCTCCCCTGTAATACTTCAAACCATCGCGGCCATCCAAATTAAATTTCTTGTCATCGGAGAAAATGACCTTCTTCCAGTTGTCGCCCATTGCCATGTACTTCTCGCAATACTGAAAACGCATCTGCTTGTGACGCAGAAGTATCTTTCCAGACTTCATCTCCGACCATCTCAAGCTCCATAAAGAATGTAAAATTTGCCTAACTCTTTTAGAAGTAACAGGAAGGGATAGATCTGCACAAATGTACTTTGAACTGTGGCCGGTTTTTGATAGAAGTTGAAGAATCCTCCTTTTCTCCATCTCAGTTAAACGTGGATTACCTTTTTTGTTAAAAATTTTGCCATAATTTGCTGAATCTTTTCTATAGTTATATATCACACTAACTGGTCTTTTAATTAATTTACTAATTTCCGGAACAGATTTTTCACATTCTAGATATGCATCGATTTTGGCTCTTTCGTCCTCAGACAACACCTTTCGTTTACCCATCGTGAAAATGACTGAAACGTATTGCTTCCAATAAATATCGCCTTTTATGTCTATTGTGCATGTCACGTTACCTGGTTTTATGTAAATTTTTGTCACATTACTTCAGAATAGCCAATGAAATGTGATATTTCATAAATCAATTTTCATGTTTGTATGTTATGAATGTCTAATTTTTGATGTTATGTTTTTGTTTATTATTATGTATGAAATTTCATATTTGTAAATCATTTGTTATATATAGCATGTATAATGTATGAAATTTCATTCATTTTTAATGAATATGAAAGAAATTTTTGTTAAAAAACCGAGTTTTCATAAATCAATTTCCAACACTGTGCTTTTTTACAGTCAAAATATAGGGCCCGAGGTAGCCTAGTGGTAGCACTTTTCATTTGGAACTAGAGGTTCGAATCCCAATAAACGCCATTAAAATACCTTCGTGTCTTGGCCATATATGAACACGTTAAATCTATAGACCTAAAATTCCATCTATGAGGTCAGAGAGGGTGGGAGAAGGTAGGAGCCCCCAGGTGTCGCCCATGGGGATGCTCGGTTAAAAATGAAGTTGTACCAAGGATGGTGTATTTTAAATCAAGAACTGGGTGAACTTTTGCAGTTAATTGTAATGATGTCCCTTTGTTGTTGTCTTAATCGGTAGAGCCCTACTCTAACGGATGTCTACCAATACCAAAGACTGAACCCAGTTCGCATAACTTCGGACTGTGTTTTGCCTTCTATGTAAGGAATTCTCATCTAACTGAAATAAACTAAATAGCCTGAAATTCATTCCGTAAAGCCAAATATCGAGGGTTTTTCCCCCTCTTAAAGGTCTGAACGCGAAACAGCAAGACACTTTTATATAACTGATGTTCTCAAATTTGGAATTCTGTAATAGAATATTATAGAAATGACGTTTAAAAATGCAAACTTTTCACATCGTCTTTACACCTTATATAATAGAACGTCAACCTCTTGTATGGGAAAAGCCTTTTAGAGCCAAGACACTCTAAAACGGTAGTTAAAGGGATGACCAGTAGTTTGGAAGAAAGATAAGGAACCGCCAAGAAACATGCGAATTACTGGTGGGATCAGTTTCGTCTGAAACTGAATAAACAAAAAGTAAAAAGAAAATTTAATTAATATATATACAAATTGCTATGCGGAAGTGTCTGAATTGGAATTCATAATAAATGATTCATCATATCACTATTATAAGGTTCTTAATAGATTCCCGACCTCGAGAATAGGGAACCATTGTTCGTTTGCTGATTCTAGCAGGTGGTTCGTAGAATCTTGCTTTTGGATACTTCCGAAAAAAATAGCACTTGTGCCGTTATACATATTTTATTTTAGTCCAATGTTCTTCAGTAGCTTTTCTGGCATTTATAATTATTTATCTGCTCAACATTAAATAAGCTTTGAATGAACGCATGTGAGTAATATTGTGACATGCGACATGTAGCTTGCTTATTTTTTAAATGAAGTCCTTTGCTTGCATTCAGAGACCACCTTCCTCTTGCTACCTGATACTGACGTCTAAGAGAAGAAAGTGTATAACGTCATCACGCAGAAATGTACCACCCATATGTGTGAAGTTATAAATGAGCGAATGTAAATTTCAGAACTCCTTGAGAGCTATTACGGTTTTATACTCTGTTTGCTGATCAGTTTTATTTCCCCATCTTCTGAAATCTACAGGCAAATTCTTCAATAATGTTCTAATCCCTGTTGAAACTCATAATACTTGCACCTGTTTATGTAAACGTAGTAAGATATTTACATGAAATGGGCTGCTGATATCGGAAAGTCGGCGGCCTATTGGGAGTGCATGGACTTTCCAAACCATGCACTCCCAAGCCAGTGAGAAATTGAGAAGCAAATTAAAAGGCCTAGTACTAAGTGTAGGGATTAATTCAAAAAATTAAAGCTTAGGATCTGAGATTTGGCACTGAACGCTAGACGTTAAAGGATGTGAGTTCCGAGTAAGACATACTTAATAAGCCAAGTTCTTTCATCAAATTTGTGTTCTAGATTTTTAGCTATAAGTTCAAGCCGAGTTATACTTTGTGAATTTAGTCATAATACTTTCGTATTACTAAACCTAGACCAGGTACATGTCAGTACAGCTTGAGACATATTTAGCCATCTTCATTTAGTCATCTTTACAGCCTCATAAACATAGTTAATTCTTATTACATGAACAATTTTAATTTATAAATATTGGAGCTCATCCAGCGTAATATATGTTTGGATGAATACTAAACAATTGAATTTAAAATCATTTACGTAAATGTATCTTAACAAAATAAAGATTAGATGTAAAACCATCTTACCTTTATCTTACCACTTATTCTTTACAATACTAAAAGTATATTTGAGCAAAAAACTTGGAAGTCATACATATTGGAATAGAAATAACCTTAAAGTTTCACAACGACTGCAATAAAGATCTCAATTTGTATTTCAAAGGTAAACAACTGCTTTCATCATTAGAAGAACATCCCTAATACGCTTTCATAGTAATCTAATGTAGGAAAATTGCGCCCAAGGAGTGTTGCCATTCCACAACAGAGAAATTGTGTATGTTGGGGTAACGGTATCAAAAGGAAAAATAGAAAAGATCCGAAAATACTAGGCAAATAACAAATAGAAGGTAAAAAATTAGTATCAAAAAGCCTTCAAGAAGCACTGAATTGAGAGATCCTACTACTATCGTCAAACCAAGTTTTCAGCTTCTCGAGTCAGGAAGAAGTTTTTAATTGCCATTAATAGTGAAGTTTTGAGACTATTTCTATTTCCGAATTATTTTTGCTAATTGCTTATTTTCTTATAGATACGGTTGAAATGTTTCACTGATTTTGGGTATCAATTTGAAACAAATTAAAAAATAAAGACCGGGAAATGTCACAGGATCTCGAATAAGGTCATAAAGTGCCCCACTTGGCAAACTTCCACCCAAAGAAAACTTTTGACGACAGTTTATTTCTCTGTTTCATCAGTTCTAGATGCTCTCCCACTCTCACAATAAAGGTTAAACGCAAATAAAAAAGAAAAATGTTTTAAAAAGCTACTGCTCTGTTTTTAGTAATTATGTTGAAAAGTAAGTCAGTAAGGAAGTAAACAAGCTATTTGTAAGATGCTTTTTGGGGTAAAGCTTTTTGCTGTCTTTGATTAAGATGATTTTGTTGTTTGTGGAATCTATGCTCGTTATGGAATTTATATTGTAATTTATGAATTTTGTTACTATGGATCCCATGATCCTTTTTGTGCAAAGAGGTCGATTAATCTTTCACTTGGCATTAGGTTTTTTTATTTAGATTATCTACAAAGTATGGTTTTCTTGAACGGGCAGTTTATGTAGGTTTCGATATTAGGTGATACAAAAACCTTGTCTTAATTTATTTCCTCTGAATCAAATGATGAAATGTACTAAAATTTCAAAATTTTCAATGTTCTATATTCCTACAGATTCAGAATTTTTTTTTTAATATTTTTAATTATATTAAACTTTTTTACAATTTAAAATGGTTTTTGTTAATGGGTATTTAAGTATCGAATAGATACATTTATTTGTAAGGAAATTAAGGCTAGTTCTTTGACTGCTGTTAAGCCCTGCAGTGAAAGAGAATAAAAATAAAATATATATTTAATATTATTATAATGTTACAATATTGTTTAAATAGAAAATATTCAAGCACTGCAGTTCATTTAACTTTAAACTCCTAATTTCTATTAATATTCTTGAGTAAACCGAATATCTGAAGATAAATTATTTTAGTAATAAAATATAAAATTCCTATTTCATTAGATGAAATTATTTGATTATTAATGAATGTAAAACACATTTTTAAAGACTATACTGCAGTTTGTAATAGTCGTAGTGGGAGGTAGAACTCCTAAATATCCAGGTTTATGGACCTTCATCTTGTTTTCTAATCTCGCCAATAAATACGCCACGCAACACCTTTCTCATCATTTTAACGCCAGTCTACAAAACTCTAATGGTAGAACTTCTCTATTCAGCTAATTTAAGAATTCGAGTATGTCTCTGTTAGTTAATACGTAGCATACATACAGGGTGGTCATAAAAAAACTTTGCCGATATATGGACCTTTAGCGGCTGTTCCGTTCAACCGATCGAGATGAGATTTCAAGTATAGTTATTCAGAGGTATGAGCTCGGGATTCTGTGAACGGCAACCGAGTGGCGCTCCCAGTTACGGTTATAGGTACGGAAGCTCGAAATTTTCGAATAGCAACGCCCACTTTTTCCCGTCGCAAAATGCTCAGCGCGTGTGGAAACCCTAGAGCGTTGGAACGGTATGTGTATCACAAAAACGGACGCATTATGCACGCACGAAAAACAGCTCTGCCAACGGCCTGTGATTGCACCTATGTGGAAAATGTGCATTATGTAATCCAAATAAAAGTTTTCTTTTGTCCGATCTGTGTTGTCATCAGCTGTTCGCAAAGCTGTTTTTTGTGCGTGTATAACGCGTCCGTGATGCACGTACCGTTCAAACGCTCTTTAGTGTTTTCGCATCCGCTGAGCATTTTGCGAAGGGAAAAAGCGGCCGTTGTCACTCGAAAATTTCGAGTTTCTTTATCTATAACCGTAACCGTGAGCGCCATTTGGATGCCGTTCACAGAATCCCGATCTCATACCTCTGAATAACGATATCTGAATCTCATCTCGATCGGTGTAACGGTACGACCGCTAGAGGTCCATATATCACCAAAGTTTTTTTATGACCATCCTGTACATGGCAATGCTTGATTCAAATTAAAAGGTCTTTCGAGAGAACTATACGCAATAAACTTTAATGGAAGTACAATTCGAACTTGAGAATGGCCATATAATTTTAAAATCCTCTATCCCAAGAGTTTTAAAATTTCGATGAAATTAATTAGTTTTAGCAAGTCATTTGAGAAAAGATTCGATAAGAAAAGGAAACGCTTCTGTAAGCATCAGATCCAAATGAGACTAAACCCGGCTACCAACTGTAACAAAATGCTTGATGCGTTAGCTCGAATATTCGTTACCTCGAAGGAGCCTTAAGGGCACCTTCAACATCGTTTTTTTTTTTCAATATTTTACTCTCTATACAAAATGAGAATAACTAATATTATTTTTTATTACATTAAAGACTTGGAATCCCCAAATAAATATTTTTGGAAGAATAGAAACTGTTTTTCAAAAAAGTTCTTCAAAAATGCTAGAAAATTTCAAAATGCTCCACGCGCATTAATTTTATTTTGATTTTTTCTGAATATCTCAGGATTGTTAATCAAAGTGTTTTTCATAAAACTGTGCATCATTCTTTGATACCACAATTATTTTTCAAATTTATAGACCGTCTAATAAACTGAAAACATGCAAAAACATTAAAATATGACAGGCATATTTAAAAAAAATTATTTATGGCTTTAGATTGATAAAAAAAGAATTCAATGCACAATTATGTTTATATATATATATATATATATATATATATATATATATATATGGTAAACTTATATTTAAAAAAAATAAGGTTTTTAAATGATATGGAATGCGTATAGATCATTTTGAAAAATTCCAGCATTTAAAAAAAAATTTTTGAAAGCCATGTTTCTGACAAAAAATCCATATTTTTTAATTCTAAGAGTCTTTAATGTAGCCGAAAAGCATATTAATTATTCTCATCTATATATATATAAAAAACAGTTCCGTAACTGACTGACTCACTGACTGACTGATTGATTGACTGACTGACATACAACGCAGAGACCAAACCGCTGGACCTAAAGGGCTGAAATTTTGCATGGCGATTCTTCTTATAGTGTAGGGGTGCACTAAGAAAGATATTTGAAAAATTCTTCTTAGATTTTTTTAAATTAATTTTTTAAGCTGTTTTAGTAACTTTTTTTAAGTTTGCATTTAAAATAATAATTTGAGCGTTATAAAATTTATATCACGGAAAAGATCATAAAAATTCCTTTAAAATGAAATCTTTTTCGAATCTTTACCTCTATTTTCTGATTTTTGGTGAATTTTTAAAGATTAATTTTTAGAATTTAATTTATTAAATGGTAATCATGTGATTTCTTTTTCTGGTACTCTAAATAAATTTATCGTCACAGGCATAACAACGAAATAGACAAAAAAAAAATTTCCTTGTTAATGCGGCAGACGACTGGACATTATCCAAAAAAAAAAAAAAAAATACAGCAAAAGATATGTTCCTCAAACTGTACTGTATTAACTGTACTATATTCTTTAGTATGTCCTATTAGATTTAATTTGAACATTTTCTTCTACATTGTCTATAAAAACATCCCTTACGATTTTTTTAAAATATATTCTTTTTTTTACATGAATTGTATACATTGATCCTTGTGTTTATTATAAATATATATATATATATATATATATATATATATATATTTGGTATTAATTTCATACATTGACCGTTGTATTTAATTTGAATGTACTCTGTAGCGAAGTGCGGGTTTTCAGCTAGTTCTGTATATAAAGTTAAAAACTGAAAATTAAAAAATTCTATGTTGAATGTCCCTTGTCCCCTTAATGGGATGTATGAATATTCCCAAAAATAATTACTGTTAATCTAGTTATTTTTGTATTAGCAAAACACTGTTTTATGGACTTTAATATTACATGAAATTTTGTTTTATTTCAGCCCTGTCCAGATTTAACGGATTTTCGCGCCACGCAGTGCGCCGCTTACAACCACGTTCCTTACCGAGGACGGCTGTACGAGTGGCTTCCTTACCAGGACCCTGAGAACCCTTGCAGTCTGACGTGCCAAGCCGGTAGCCACAATTTCGTCGCCAAGTTGGCATCCAGTGTCAGGGATGGAACCAGATGCCGCGACGGAGCACTGGACATGTGCGTCGATGGCAAGTGCATGGTAAGGATTCTGTACTTGTGTAACACAATGGCGATGTAGATGGAACAAATTGTCACCCTTCCCGTCATGAAGATGGTGAAATATTGACCTTCCCACTATTTTGCAACATGTCGGCAATAGCGCCCTTTACACGTACGCTCTTTCCCGCGTGAAACCACGATCCCTCGCGATTGAGTGCACGTGTGAAGGTGTCGGAGAGGATGGGAAAGCTGCTTTTGAGCGTTCTGCAAGTTTTCCAGCGCGCAATTCCGTACGCTCTTTCGCGAGTGCTTGGAGCGTGCGCGCAATCCCGTACGGTCCAAGAACTCGCGAAAGAACGTACGTGTAAAGGGCGCTATTGATTCAACATTTGAGGCGTTGAAAGGCAAAGTGGTGTAAGTCACATTTTCAACTTTTTTCATTTGGGGGCAAATATATAATCTCCATGTTCAATTTATAGTGGAATTGTAAATATTTATTATTTGCAATATTGTAATAATCGTTATGAATTATAATTTGTTCAATTTATGGTGGAATTTTTTGTAGTTTATGCAGTTAAACTCTTTTGATTTACACCACTTGACTTACTGACTTACACCACTTTGCCTTTCACCGCTTCATTTGTCGTATTAGCACCGAGACATAATGTCGTAATCTTTGTTACCTTTCCTCTCCATTATTCCTTTTATTCTCATTTTGTGCATGATGGCAATAGATCTATTCCATAATACTGAACTTCTTTCTACAGAAAATAACTTTTTTTAAAATCGCTGAATCCATCAAAGAGACAGTTTTTCGTCACGTATCCCCATCATATCATGAATGACGGAAAAACATTGCTCTTCTTCTCTTTAAATATCAAGTGATGTCATCATTCTTATTTATTTATCATCTAGAAGCCCGTTTTCAAACTTCAAGCTTTTATTTGAAGGAAAAGAAGTACTATATCATACAAAGTTCTTGCTTATCCCAGCCGTCTGTGAGACAATATGAGGTAATAAATTTCCAGATGTGCATTTTCCAAAGATGCAGTACTTAGTTTTACAGCTCTTCATCCCAGCTTCTTTAGTATACGCTTGGAGGAAAACTGAAACTGGATTACGAAAAAGTCCGCTGCCCCTGGAGATCCGTCAGATGCTGAGGTGGGGTCTGTAAATGAGTAAATCTTTCTACAACTGGATACTTATAATTGAGGGAATCACATTTTAAAAAGTGAAAAACTTTTAAAAAGATGATTTTGCTAGATTTTCTGGACATGGTTCTTAAAAATTTTGTTAGAATGAAACTGTCTCCTTGGCATTCGATTTATAAGTGAGGATATAGTAAAATTGGAATGTTCTCCGTTATATTTACTTTCCACTGGTACAAGTTAACTTTGGGGACGGGTTTACATCATATTTCCCTGCATAAAAGACACAAATAATGAAATTGACTAAATATGAAGCCACTCGTGAGCGAACGTGTTAATGATTGAATCTAAAATCACATATACGAAGGTGGTTCAAAAGTAACAGCAAATTGACTGTAGTTCCTGAAACGAAAACCCCAGGTATTTCAAACTCCCGCGCAGGGAAGATTTGTTCTTACAGAAGATGTTGACAATATGGTATAGCGTTCTTAATCGGAAGTGCAGCATACACAAAATGGTATCGCCCTTAGCAGTTTGCAACATAGAGAAGCAGGGAGCAGTCATCAGTTTCTTGTAATCGGAGGGTGTGAAACCTCGTGAAATTCACAGAACAATGGAGCAACAATAGGGAGATGCCTGCTTTGACGAGGGAAACGTGAGACACTGAATAGTCCCAAAAGCAGTGTAACGTTAGAGGGTGAGTTGAAACCAGCAATACAGAGCCGTCTGAGGGATAGAGCTGAGGGTACTTGTCTGATAGTAACAGCAAATTGACTGTACTATCAGACAAGTTCCTCGTTATTAAAACACGCGCCTTCACACGGTGGAGATGGAAATTTCAGATCTTACAGCAAGCCCCATACAGCCCTAATCTGTCTCCCTCAGATTTTCATGTGTTTGAACCCCTGGTGGGTGTTTTGAGAAGGCGATTTTGGAGTGATGACGAGGTTATAGAAAAGCTGCATTCCTAGCTCAAAACATGACCAAAAACATTTTTCTTTTCTGTTGGAATAAAGAAGTGAGCCCAACGATGTGAGAAATGTATTGAAAAGGAGGGTGATTGAATAGGAAAAAATGAGATCTCAGTTGTATCTGTAATTGAATTATATACCTAAATATATTCAATTTGCTCTTACTTTTTGAAACACCCTTGTATTGGGGCAAAGAAACAAATGTCATCACCCAGTTGCTGAGCTACTGGAAAAAAAATGTGTTACTGTTTACTCGAAGAAAACTTTTTCTTTTTAGGTAAATGTCTTTGGTGTGATGAAATTTCTATGATAAGATACAATGCAATAGTTTCTGAATAAAATTGTATGTTAAAAGTTGCTTAAAGTTATTTATTAATTACGGAAAAATAATGTCTGAAGATTGGAGATCCATGATTTTTTTAAGGAGTCCACGAGGTTTCTGAGTGTTTGGACCTATGATCTTGAAAATATTTTTAATGTGATGTTATTACAGATGATTGCGTTTTAGTTATTTTACACGCAGATTTAAGTTAAATTTCATTGTATATAAAGGAGAAATGACTTATTTATAAATTAAACCTCTAAGTGCCTAAAAAATAATTTCTATTGAAAGAGGATTTATATTTTTTATGGTGCATTTAAAATTTATTTTTTATCAAGTATTAAAAAGGAATAAGTTTATCGAGTATTTCCTTGATCGCAGTTCGATGTTTTCCATGCCTCAAAACTATATGTATTGTCTTAAATTTACTGTACCTAAACAATTTTTTTTTTCAGATGGTCGGCTGTGACCTCCAACTAGGCTCCAGTAAGAAGGTAGATGATTGTGGAGTATGTGGGGGGGATGGATCCACCTGCCGACGTCCCCTCTACGTGTGGGGTAAAACTCCGCTTTCGCCCTGTTCCGTTTCGTGCGGGGGTGGTGAGTAGTCACGTTTATCTTTGATTGAAAGAGTCTGAAGAAACGGGATTGGTCTTATAAATTACTTTTTAGCATGTTTTGTTCAGTCTTAGTATATGGTGGTTCACTCGAAAGAGGCCCCGAATATTCTGTAATAACTCTTGCTAGGTTGAAGCAAACTGGACCAAAAAAATACGCCACATACCTTGACGTATGTGTAATCGATTGCATTACATGCGATGTTGGAAGTGATCGCCGTTTTCTGCCACATACATTTCGAAGCGGCGCTGCATGTTCCTTAACGTATTGGCAAGGATATCGGGGAGTGGGGGGGGGGGGGCAATTTCCCGTTGGATGTTTTCCATCACGTCTTCCACAGTGCGAAGGTTGTTCCGATAGACTTTTCGGAAAGGAATACGTTTGTTGGTGTCAGACCGTAGTGGCCAAAGCCCCTTTGAAATTACCCTGTTTCCAATGAAAAACTCAATTTCCGCCATGCTCGTTGCCGATGTGTGACACGTTGCTCTATCTTGCTGGAAGTAACCTCCGTTAACTCACGATCATCTAGATGATTCACGAACTGCTCAAAAATGTCCAGGTACATATCGGTGTCAAAGAAAATGGGGCCTATGATGCTCCACCCACACATCGCACACCACACACCAACTTTTGATCATGGAGTGGTGTTTGGTGAGAGGCAAAGGGATTTTCAGTGACCCATATGCAGGTGTTTTGTGAGTTAACATAACAGGACAAGTAGAACCAAGCCTCATACGAGAACCATGCGAAATCATCGTCCTAGGGAGAGTTATTACAGATTATTCGGGGCCTCTGCCGAGTGAATCACCCAACGGTATCCTAAGTTTTTCTATGTTTTCTGCTTAATATGCTGAAATCTCGGAACAAGAAGCTTTGTAGCATTAGCGGTAGACAATAAGACGGTGAAAGGAGGATATGTTCAAGCTGAATGTCTCAAGTTTTTATTTGTTTGTTTATTTTCTGCTTAATGTGTTAAGATGTTCGGAAGAAAAAGTTTCATGTCACAAAAACGATGAACTTTAAAACGTTGAAACTGTGAACCAGTGTTGTTAAACATAAGGTATAATGACAAACTGAGTATTTCTTTTTTCAATGGATATATTCAATGTTATTTAAAACATCACTGTTACTTGAACCCATAGTTTTAAAGTTAAATTGATCTTGTGGAGGTGCCGGTATATAATATTTTAACTTAGAAATATTTACAGCTAGATATTTACAGAAGGTTATTGTTTTCCCAAAACACCTACCACATATCCCCACTCTCGTGGGCTGTTTACAATGTATCTGTAAATACAGTAGACTTGTTAAATAATGCAATACAGTTTATTGATGAACCCTGTTCACAATCACTGGAATATAATAAAACCATTGAAAACTAGCAATATTGCAATAACTACTATTGCGCTTACAATTAAAAACATCAATAAATAATATAACTACCGATACTAATAACACAATAAAATTAATATTACGACTGGCAGCACAAGAGTCCTGTGAGGCGATCTTAGGGTACAGCTTATCAATGGTGAGACACACACTGGTACACGGGAACACTCTTTAGCCGGTGAAGTTGAAGAATCCGGTGCTACAGCAATTGACGATAACCACCAGAAATATCCTGCAGCTTGAGCACACGAAGAGCTCGACGGGAACACTATGTTGTGAGCGTGCGGCCAGGCGGATCACTGCTCTCTCTCCCTCTAGAGTCGAGTGGAGCCCGCTTATATGTCGCTCTGGGGAAGCTCGCACATGCGCAGGCGATCACGCTAGGAATTTGCATGAAAATCTACATGATGATTTCATCTTCTTCGCGTGACCGCCACAATCTTTTTATATGACTTTGGAAAAGGCTGTAGACTGTGATTACTTTCTTCATACTTTTAAACGTACTCGTAAGTTTGTAAGCAATGGACATCCGCTTCCTAATGAGCTAGTTGTTAGACACTTTCCAAATCAGTACTTTATTTCGAGATCTCAAACCAAGAGAATGTAATTTAACGTTCAGAAAATGATAGAATGGACATGGTATGATATCTGACAATTGACTAACAGGCAGGGATGAGGTGACTGCATTTCCTGGTCCATGTCCTCTAACGCAGTGATTTATGACAATGCCCGCATCAAGCTGTCGTTAGGCGATAGTGAAAATGATTGGACAAAACTTAATAGGAGACTTAGAAGCAAATTGATTAGATCTGATTAGAGGTCTATCCAACTACTATTTTGGAGGGGGATATGACAACCCGTTTACCGGAAGACAAATTATTAGCCGATACCCACTGTTTTTAGGTCACCAGTTGTTTCCGTTTTACGACTTTCACTCTTTACAAAGTTCTGTTGATAAAGGCTTTCTCTAAACAAGTATGCAGGGCGGGAGTGCATTAGGAAGCTAAACTGTAGAAGTACTGTATAGGACACATTCGAGATATAGCTTTCAAACGGAATTTCCAGATTTGCGTACTCATCACCTATTGTCGGGCTCATTTACCTTAACATTATAGTGCAAAAAGATAAAGTAACTAATAGTATATTTCTTTATGTGTGCCATTTTATATAATTTAGTGACCCCCCCCCCCTTTCACGCTCAAAACATTGACGGACATATAACAAGTCTGTAGACTGTGATTACTTTTTTCATACTTTTTAGCATACTCGTAAGTTTGTAAGCAATGGACATCCGCTTCCTAATGAGCTAGTTGTTAGACAATTTCCAAATCGGTACATTATTTCAAGATCTCAAGCCAAGAGAATGTAATTTAACGTTCAGAAAATGATAGAATGGACATGGTATGATATCTGACACTTCACTAACAGGCAGGGATGAGGTGACTGCATTTCCTGGTTCATGTCCTCTAACGCAGTGATTTATGACAATGCCCGCATCAAGCTGTCGTTAGGCGATAGTGAAAAATGATTGGACAAAACTTAATAGGAGACTTAGAAGCAAATTGATTAGATCTGATTACAGGTTTGCATGATATCATTTGGATTATATCATTGGTATCAGTATTGGAGATTGATACCAATGATATCGTCTGCTAGGGAAGCTGTAGAGGTGCTATACAAACATACTGGAGAAATGATTGTAATTTTCATACACAGCTTTCGATTTGAGAATTCAAGACTAATGTTAAGCTCATTACCATCAGTATGTGGGGCAGAAAACACAGTAACTAATAGTAAACATTTTATATGAACCAGTTGATATGCTATTAGTAATTAAACTGTAGAAGTACTGTTGTAACGCTCCTAAGCAGGCGTCACTTGAAAATACTACCCGATGTGGGCTCGCTAAGAAACAGCCTGATTCACAGCCACAATATTTATTTACACCAAACAAGGACAAACATCTAAGAACATAATAACAGTAACTTGCTACATCATCGTTTCTCAGTACAGAACTGGCCAATTCTCCACTGACTTCAAACTTCATAGGCGCGTACAGCGCCCTCTTTTACCGAAATTCTCATTGGCCGCAACACTGTATAGGACACATTCGAGATAAACTTTCAAACGGAATTTCCCGATTTGCATCCCTACCCCTCTTATAACTTTTAAAGCTGGTCCATGGCCATATTGTGGGTTGCACTTTGATGCCTATGTTATGTATGAGTTTGTGATTCCGATTTCTGCAACTGGAAGAGGTTTTTATAGCCGTTAGGGGAATCGGCTTTAAGATGTAGATATCAGTCTCTTTACCCATAGAGTAGCGAAAAGATGACTTTTACCCTCCTGTGACGAATTAATTATTTATCCAACGTACACAGTTTTCCTGATTTTCTCCTATTTTGAATAAAACAATAAAATATCGATGAGTTCTAAATATAATTCTAAATGTAAAATTTTTATGATATCTCATTAAGGAGTAAATAATAGTTATTATTCAAAAGCTTTATTGTTTTTTGTATTTCAAGTACTAATGTCGTTCTCTTCATTACTTCTTTCATTAATCGGAAAATGTATTTCAATTTTCATTTCAGAATGTAATAATGTTGGAGAAAAACAATTTTACCCAAATGATATACCTAATGTTCCATTTTAAGTTCGAAACACTAATGAAAGTTATGGAGTATTTTAGAATTTTTTTGTTTGTTTCCTGACCTGCAATTTTTAATTTAATTCACATATATATCTATATATATATGTATATACTTTATATACAACTTATGCTACGAAAAAAAAGTCTTAGCATATGATCTCAGATATATGTTTCTACCGTACTAAATCGTCAGATACTTTTGTACAAGCAATTTAGTTAAAATGGCTCAAAACTTTCGGCCTAGTTTATAAATTGCCTCTCCAGCGTATAATTTTATCTCTATGGAAATAAATCTCTCTAAAAGTTCATTTTAAAAAAATGTTAACAGCGGTCGATACAAAAATAAATGTATAATCACGAAACTGGACGTTTTCGTAGAGTAATTAAGTTATTTCTCATTGACAGATTTATAAAGAAGCTTATTTCTCTTTACTACATAATGTATAATGAAAGAACCAAAGAAAACGTATGTACTAATTGCTATCCAAATAATTATTCAGTCCAAATTTCTCCTCTGGTATATAACTCTTGTACATTTCTGACACACACACATAAAAAAAAAAACTTCTCCAAACTGTATTTGCTGACCATATTCTTTTTCAAACAAATCCTGAAAGCTTTCTCTGTAATTGATCGCGACTCCAGATATCTCCTTCGCATGAAAACTTACAAAGATAACGTCCGGCACAAAAAAAACATAATACGAACAGAAAAACGAGAAAATAAATAAAAGATAAAACGTCACAACGGCCCTCAGACAGTGGACGAATATAAAATGCAATTACACGTGAACGCTTCTTCATTTCTTAATTCACGTGAGTGGGCGTGGCTCAGTAGATTTGCCGTGCCGAGAATCCACTGATGAGCAGCTCCTCTTTTTATAGCTAATCTAGCTTTTTAATTATGTTCCTTGCCGAGGTTTTTTTGTCCCTCTCTGCTTTGACTCCTATTCAACAGTCTGGGCCCTCCATAAACAAGTAGGATGAGCGTCATCTATATTTCAGCGTATGCTTAAATAAAGTCCACTTGATCGAAACGCGGCACGCATTGGTCAGAAGAAAGTCATGGAAACTTGACTTGGCTGACCATGTGGAAATTTCGGCGCAGGCGGTAATGGAGTATGGATTGTTTTAGGGTGGATCCTCTCTCCGGCACATGATGAGTGTGGCCGAAATATTTTTTTCCGTTTGTCTTATTTACTAATGACTGAAGTGCAGTAATTTTTTTTTTATCTGCCGTCTTCATTTAAATGAAGACTTTTTGGGGTCTTTTCAGTTTTTTGCAAAAAAAAATTTAATTAATTATATCTTTTTGAATAAAACACGGCTGAATATACATATAATTTGAGCGTTTTCATGACCAGATAAGTACAAGTATAAAAAAACCAGCCTGCTTTGGGGGTAAAAATAAATTAAAGCAATCTTTGTGATTTTTACAGTTTTCATTGGTACGAAGTTTTATGCCAAAATATTTAACAAAGCTTCTTACAATAACCAAAAAGTAATGTTAAGTCTCTGACGGTAGGTACTTTAAACACTGGCCCACAACAAACATAAAAAAACCAGCGTGCTTTGGGGTAAAAATAAATTAAAGCAATCTTTGTATTTTTTACAGTTTCATTGCTAGGAAGTTTATGCCAACATATTTAACAAAGCTTCTTACTATAACCAAAAAGTAATGTTAAGTCTCTGACGGTAGGTACTCTAGACATTGACCCACAACAAGTATAAAAAAACCAGCGTGCTTTGGGGTAAAAATAAATTAAAGCATTCTTTGTAATTTTTACAGTTTCATTGGTAGGAAGTTTTATGCCAAAATATTTAACAAAGCTTCTTACTATAACCAAAAGTAATGTTAAGTCTCTGACGGTAGGTACTCTAGACATTGGCCCACAACAAGTCTAAAAAAACCAGCGTGCTTTGGGGTAAAAATAAATTAAAGCAATCTTTGTAATTTTTACAGTTTCATTGCTAGGAAGTTTTATGCCAAAATATTTAACAAAGCTTCTTACTATAACCAAAAAGTAATGTTAAGTCTCTGACGGTAGGTATTCTAGACATTGGCCCATGAAGATCCGCGAAGTTTTGCTGGCTTCTTTACAATGGGAGCATCATATAGGTGAGCTAGTATTACTTCCTAACAGGGGGGGCCGACACGGAAACGACCAGGCCTTATTCAGGATTTGAACCCAAGCCCACTGCATGGCAACTCATGCAATGTGATAAATGAGAATTCCGATGCAAACACAAAAAATACTGATACTTAAATTTAGTGAGACTTTAACATTTTAATAATTACAAGATAACAAGAACATTTTATATACCATGTTTTTAAATTTTCTGTTGAATCATATAAACTTGACAATTCTATGTATTAAAAAATACTTTTTTAAAATTTTTTTGATGAATTATCCCATCAACTTGAAAGAAAATAAAATTAATTGGAAGTTAACTTGCATTTAACTTTTCGTTCCCGTTCCGGACAATAGATGGCTGCACCGGTCTACAAAACCAAATTAACTGAAAATTAATTTAATTCTGCTTAAAGATGGCTAAAAGTATTAAAAAATTGCATTGTCGTTATAGTATTCTGAGCTATTCTAAAAGTTTCGAATGTCTAGCTAGTCGGGAAGTTAGTTAAAAATCGATTGCAAGATTTGTACTGGACAAATACACACGCAAACAAACACACAAACAAGAAAGCAAGTTAATAAAAACATGGTAATAAGTAAAAGATAAACATAAAAAAATTAGATTTCTACATGTAAGCAAATTATGTTTATTTAAAAGACATGACACACCTTATGAACTTAAAAATTTTAATAATCGGATAACATGAATAGTTCATCATATTCGTTTTCCATTATATCTTCAGGCACATCATCGTATTCTGTATCCTCTTCACCATCACTGTTACTCTGATCCTTAAATAAATAATCATCTTCCATTCTATCTAGATTGTTAGATATACTACATTTTTAAATGACTTTTGAATCATGTCAGGTTTAATTTCATTCCATGCTTTTGTTGTCCACTTACACACTATTTCTAGACTGGCATGACGCATTTGATCTCTTGTTATACATGTTTTTTCACCTTCGAACATCCACGTGTTCCACTGTCCTTTTACATTTCCTTTGAATGGTTTATTGATACACGCATCTAAAGGCTGAACTAATGGCGTTAATCCGCCTGGAATAAGTGTCATGTCTGTGTTACACTCTTTCATCATTTTCTTCGTATTATCCGTTAGATGGGATCTGGACATGTCCCAAACTAAAAGACTTTCTGGATTCTTTAAGGCATCAGGAATTATTTACTCCCTCAAGCATTTCCCCCACACACATATTGTTCCCCTTATCACTTGCCAATTCAGTATTGCGTTCAGTATTGTTTGAAAACCTGGGAAAATCCTTCGAATGAATGATGTCAAAAGATAAGAGCATCACACGTGTACATTTTAGGGTTCTTCGTCAAGAAAAGGGTGCGCGTTATACGGAGAATATACCTAAAAATTAAAAAATGTAGTTTAAAATTATAGGTGCGCTTTATACTCCGGAAAATACGGTTTACACATCTTTATAATACAACTTTGGTCTTATTAGGTATAAAATTATTTTCTTTTCTGCTTTCGTTGTGATTCCTAACTCATCTCTTCATAATACCTTATATAAATCACTCTATAAAATTTACTATAATTATATATTTGGGAGTAATTATGAGAATTTTCTTTCCTGGGGGACACTTCCAAACTTTCGACCTAGTTTTTAAATTACATTTCCAGAGTATCATTTTATCTCTAGGGAGATATAATGCAGAAAATTCCTTTTTAAAAGTTACAGAGGTCGATACAAAAAAAAAGTATTATTACAAAACTTATATTTGGAACTTTGCTGGATTTAACATTAAAAGGCAGTTTCCTGAACGAAAGCATTAAAAACTCTTAAGCCTTTAAAATAAAAGACAAAAGCAGAAAATATAACAAAAATAGGCGCCAGAGGTTTTTTTTAAAGTATAATAAAATAGGATAATATAAGCATAATATAATAGAATTAAAATCTTCGCATATTTTATCAGTAAGATTCACTTAAAAAGAGAAGATGAAGAAAATGCAGAACAAGATAGCAAAAAAGTTTCGCTTATTTGATTTGACAGAATTTTCCCCCCATAATTTTTTTTTTAATTATGCCTCTTGTTGGAGCAATCTCACACCAGGTCCATAGAAAGTAGCCAGCAGTGGAATGCGAATCTGGATTACAATGGCACCACAAGGGTCGGAGTCCGACTTGGCCAGGTGCCACCACTATTTTGATCGTGTACTCCCCCAGGGGTGACATCTGGGTGTTCGGACCTTCTCCCTCCGTCTCTTGACCTCATAGAAGGCCTTTCAGTTTACAAATTTCCCGTGTCTATCTCCGGCCTAGACACGAAGATATTTTATGGCTCTCGTCGGCATTCGAACCGAGCACCCCCCCCCCGGTTCGAAGCTCAACGCGCTACCACAAGGTTACCTAGGTCGCCATAAATTGTTCACCTGATGAGGAGGTATGCATATAATTACAAGATAAAAAGGACTTTTTATATACCATGTTTTTAAATTTTCTGTTGAATCGTATAAACTTGACAATTCTATGTATTAATAAATACTTTTTAAAAATTTTTTTGATGAATTATCCCATCAACTTGAAAGAAAATGAAGTTGATTGGAAGTTAACTTGCATTTAACTTTTCGTTCCCGTTCTGGCCAATAGATGGATGCACCAGTCTACAAAACAAAATTAACTGAAAATAACTGAAAATTAATTTAATTCTGCTTAATGGTGGCGAAAAGTATTATAAAAAATGCATTGCCATCGTGTTTTGAACTATTCTAAAAGTTTCAAATGTCTAGCTTGTCGGGAAGTTAGTTAAAAATTGATTGCAAGATTTGTACTTGACAAACACACACACAAACAAACAAGAAAGAAAGTTAATAAAAACATGGTACTAAATGCAAGGCAGCTTGTGCAAATGAATAGCGAAGGAGAAGCAGCAGTTTAGTAGTTCAAGTGGACAAATTGGGGAAACTGGTGTTCTGACATAAGTTTCTTGTAACTGATTCACATGAGGTCATACACCGGGTACACTATAGTTTTCACTTTCTACGCTATCAAATGATTAGGTTGTACTATTTATGCTTTGCTGGAGGCTGCAAATTAAGTAAGGAAATGAAAGTACTGGGTTTATTCACTTATAAGTGGCAGAACACAATTTATACAAAACTATAGTTGCTTGAAACCACATTCACAATTGTCAAAAAACGATGATTGCTCCACCTTGTGCAATTATAATTCATGAAACTCAATCGGCATACCTCTCTGTCTTTAATAGGAATGGTTGCGTCAAACTTGAGTTAGTTTCGTCAGTGCGCCTGAAGAATAGACATAGGATAATTTAGCATCCCATTGATTATACATATATCTTTCCGTATATTAAAATATTGAGTAGCTGACATGGACGTTCAAAGTATGGGGGAATTATATGATAAATTATAACCGTTATAGTATCTCTACGCCATGTTTCGTTATTTATGCAGCAGTAGTGACATTGTTTCCTATGGAGATTTCATGCTTGAATATTTTGAGCATGTTGTGGATTTAATAGCGAAAAATTATCAAGATATTTTTACCGTTATAATTTGAATACTTTACATTTAAAATTTTTCTCGAATACTTTACATTTAAAATTTTTCTCCAATACTTTCAGTTAATGGAGATTTTTTCAATATTGGTCAATTTGAAATGTAATTCAATGCAAGTCGGTGTGTTAAAGTTAAGAAAAGTTAGCTTGTTGAACTTGTCTCTTTATTAGTATTGGGAGAATTATAAGGATAAAAGAAGGCTTGTGAGAATCTAAAGTAAATAATTACAGCTCTTATGATATAACCGTCGAATGAAGGTCGATCAACCTTTGGGTATGGCCAACCCATAGCCAAAGGTTGACCCAAACTAAAGATCTTAACAAAAGTCTATGGGTTAAGGTCTGCAGATGGTATGTGTACTTATAGTCGTTCAGAATTGATTTTAAACAGTCAGTCATGGTCTGGTGGAACTTATAGTAGACCAAGATTACTACAGTGCTCTAAACACTTCAGCCTGATGTATTTAATTTAATTTTTCAACAAATCCGCAAATATTTCTCTTTTTACCTTTATTTTGCTTTTAGCTCTTTTAAATTGCATACTACGCACTAAATTTTATTTCATTCGGTTTAGAAACACTATGTAGGTGATAGTATTATTAAAAACGGCTTAAGGATATTGAAATAAACTATTCTATTAGTAAGCTCTACTGTTACAATGTCCCTAAGCGTGGCGCTCTTAGCTTAAAAGGAATAGTATAGTCAGTGGTTTGAGAAAATATTTTGTTTTTTTTCATAACTGGTTTGCGTTGGAGGTTAACAAGTAGTTACCACTAAAACTAATAAGCAAAATAAAATTGCTTAAGTAATCAGGTCATATGAATGAAACTAAAATACTCTTTTTATCAAAATTGTCTTTTTCCATAAGAAAATCTTAAGTTATTTTATTTTGATATTATAAAACTCAGAAATTTATAAATCCGTTCTACCGTAATATATTTTATACTATAAAATGCTGAGAGAAAACTTACAAAAGTATCACTGTTCTCAAATATTTTCATTAATATGTTAATGGTATAATTAATGTAAGTTTATCGCCTTGTTTTAAGGGCAACTTTAATCACCTTAATTAAATTAATATTTAAGACTTTTCCTTCCCAAATCAAATACGTGCATAACAATGCGTTATTTATAAGGATTCCATTAGTATCATACTAATTCATTATTTCTATAAATTCGATTCCTGTCTGAGCTGCCTGCAGCAGTATGTGGATATTTGAAACATTGCTACCGTTTTTCGGCCTCTGCCGCACAGCCATTAACTGCGTTTATGCACTTAATCAAATACGTCCAATAATCAAATTGGGAACTTCCTTCGGTACACAAACATCAACTTTCCAGTCTCGCACGCACGTCTACATTAGTCACGTACGAATATTTTAACCCGCTGTCACGTGACTCTTCTACGTACACTATTTCTCTTTGTATTTCCCTAATATGTCCAAATCACTTAGGCTCTGAAACACCGCATCAGATTATTACTGCTTTCAATCAGCATAGCCAGTATGTTGAACTCAAATGTGGGAAACAAATAAATGAGGAACCACCATGTCCTGTTTATTTGCCTTTCGTATTTCTGCGACGTTTTCAGTGGCTAATCGACATGTTCTTTATGTCTAATAGGGAATGCATGAAGCTTTTGCTTATTTATATGAAATGCGGCTGCTGCATTTCAGATTGCTAATTGTTGCTTGATGTTTCATAGTTCCATTAAACCTTTATGGAAAAGTTCTTTTAATGTTTTTATAGAGGAGATAAATTTTCTTAGTTCCATACATCTAGAAAATATTTTATTTGACCACAATTCCTGAAAAATCTGTATAAAATAAAAGTGTACTGAAAATAGCATACCCTGATATTACACAAATGTTACCATAGAAAGGAACCCTTAGAAACTTGAAAACGTATAGTTTACTTAAGTAAAAGAACCCTAGCTTAACCTAATTATTTCTATGCCTAATTATTGTTACCAATGCCTATTAAAACTGAAATGGGGACGTTATATCTCTAATGCTTATTGTGGTTTCATAACTAATAAGCAATATTATACAAAGTTTTCTTGTATGTTATAAAAAAATCAAAGAAATTTTACTTAGACAGACAATTTTTCTCAGAGGACATATTCCCCTTGAGGTAAATAGTTCTTGCGACCAGTTCCATGGCCTGACACTTTCTTTCTATATTCTGAAGTTGGACGATGGTCAAATGCCTAGGGCACTGGCATTCGGCACCAGAGTCTGTGGCCTAGATTCTCGCTGTTGGATGGAGGTTTGGGACGGTTTAAAATCCGCTTATCATTCAAAAGATCGTGCTCAAAATGTATCTATAAATTCTATTATAACTTAGAAAGTGATCAAAGGGAAATGGTTCTGGTTTTCTCCAGAATATTGGAAACATTCTGATAGGTACACATCTTAAACAGAGAATTTGAACGTCTCTGGGAATACCGTCCTCTAAAAATCGCAGATCGACTAGAAGATAATTACATATTCTTTCCTGGCTTTCATCATAATATATCTAAAGGAAAATGAAAAGGTAAAATGTTCTGTAATAGCTTGTAAAAAGTGTGCAAATCTTCAAACTTTGTATTTTATTATACTAAATGTTAACAGCAAGCATTGTGAAGGACGAACCTGTGAGAACCCTTTAAGAGGTCACTAAATATGCTTAAGTTTTAACATGACGGACTTAATAATTGCTATGGAATTAAAGTACTTGTTAAATTTGGATTATAATTTTAAAATTTATTTGAATTTTGAGTAACTAATATTAATAAAGAAAACTGTGTCGAAAATCCTCGTTACAAACCCTTTAAGAGGTCGCTTTGATCTTTGTCCACCAAGCGTACGTTTTTTTTTTTTTTTTGTTAAGTTTTGGTTTGGTTTGATTTGGTGCGGATTGGACTTTTTGTAATGTTTTTCATTCAGTTTGTTTTATTACTCAGATAATTTTGCTCGGGAAAGAAAAATTTCAAATGCCTTTCATTAGACGCCACCAGGTAGGCAGCCCTTACTCGGCGGCAGTCTCTCTCCAGACTTTAAACTGTATGTCCCATCAGTTTGAAGTCCGTGGTCGTTTAAAGTTCTCTGTTTCAGTAAAAGGCGACCATATAGCTTCCAACCAACCCCTTAATCTAGAAGTTCCGGTAATTAGGCAGTAAATAGCTGTACCCGACATTTGTTTCATCTTACTTACAAAAAAAAACTTTTTGCCATCCATTTTTAATAAATAGGAAAGTTTAAAGTTTTAATATAATTTTTAGTACTATCAAATATAATGTTTAGTATTTTTTATCTTGGTGTATTTAGAAGGACTATTTGTTTACCAATACAGAAAAACTCTGGAACCTGTTAAGTAAGACCTAGAAAATACTGAGACCTATCACTACGGCAGCAGCAATTTTTTATTTTTACAGTTGAGAAAATGAACATTTAGGGTTATATTCAGAGGACCAGTAGTGAACTTATAACTATTGTCAAAGGTGAGTGAACATTTGAACCTGGTTCTCCTAAACTCGAGATCAGTTTTTCTACCAGCTGAACTCTTCGAGAAAATTCGGCAAACTTCTATTTTGCAAATTCCTAACATTGCTGCTTTTGAGGCCAAATATTTACAGTTTTTTGGACTGTTTCGAGTATTAGTATGAAATTTATTATTCGTGATCTTGATACTTTCAATGTATCGATTAATTTGCGTATGTGCGTTTTTAAAATTAAGTTACACTTTCTGTCTCTCGCGCATTTCATGTATTTTCCATAACTTACTAACCCTGATTTTCACACCTTTTTCAGTGTGCAGAACTCAGTTATTCACTCATTATCAATGGCAGAGCTATTTGACACTCTGCCAAGAACGATTGCTTCCATGCATATGGGTAGCAGGTACACTCAACTGAATTAAATTCTGTCATACGAACAATCTTCAGATGAATGTCATTCCCTGTCTCTATTTTTTAAGTATGCTATCGATTTCTGGCTTAAAACCAGCTATTTAACTTTATTCGGTTCAAGGACCCCAAAAACTCACTTTACCATGATATTACAGAGATTAGCTGAATCCATATAATAACCAATGACATTGCATTGATCCTTTGGCTCGACGGAAAAGTGACCACCATCTGAAGAGAACAGTTCACTTCTGTAGTCCATACGCATATTACATGGAATTTAAGTTTCGCTTTTCTTCAAGATAAGCTAAACAATGAAATGAAAGTTTGTATGCAAAAAGAATGAGTTTTGGGTCTAAAGATCTCCATTCTAATTCCTGAAAAGAGAGGGGGGGGGGTTGAAGACCCTCGTGTACAGTAAAAATAAATCCTTATAAATTCAGGTTAAAGCACTAGCGATTTGGGCGGCAATACTTTAATTTATCCGAAGAAACGGATTCAGTAGTAGAGTTTGCAATTCCTTTGACAGTCAATCAAATTTCCAAATTGTGGTTAAAACGGGATTTTTACATGATTGAATAATGACTACAGCGCTTTCGATCTGGAAGTCTGAAGAATGAAGCGTAGAGTTTCGTAGAAAACTGTGACAGACTCGCGAGGACGAATTGATCAGGTCTATGACCCTTCCTCTAAAAGTTGAAAAAGTCATATATTTAAAAAAATAATTTCAAGCACTAAAACATTTTATGTAACTTTAAGTTATACTCCTCAAAAATCCTATTAGAAATTTATTCTAGTTGCACCAGTGGCGCACCCAGGGGGTGGGCCAATGGACCCTGCCCCACCCCCCAAAGAAATAGAAATTGCATTATGAATATTGAATTTGCATTATAAATATTTTTATCCGTTCAACTCGCCCCCCCACCAAGAATAAATCCTGGGTGCGCTACTGAGTTGCACCTCTGGCAGAGCTATGTATTGTAGAAAAAATTGCATAACCATGTGAAAATTATATTGGAAAAGTTTTTTCTTCAGAATAATTCGGTGGAAAACTATATAAACAACCTATTTTTTTAAAAGGCCTCTGATAAGTCATACAATGCCCCAGATTCTATTGTAATACATGGTACAGTTTCATTGCTTCAGATTCCGCCGTACCGTTTACTGTTAGTCTGAGTAGCAAGCTCTCAGCGAACTTCTACAGAATCGGGTAGGAGACATATATTTCTTCATCCTTTATCGGGTAGCTACACGTTTCGGAAGATAGACATTTTTTCTTAATCATATATCGGGTAGATATATGTTTCGGGTAACAGATATTTATTTCCTGATTCTTTTTCTGATTCGATAAATGTTTTCTGTATTCATCTTCTTAATCTAGGTAGAGGTTCTTGTAGATATGTCCTTTAACTGACAAAGTCACGGAGACGTTTTCCATTTTGGATGCTTTGTTTCAGTTGAATGCCTGGAATTGCAAGCCTCTTGCTCGAATTATTCACGGGTTACGGATTGCCCAGCATTCGCCATAATGTATGGTGGGCGTTTTTCACGAATGCGAAATGGGAATGTTCCGCTTAATTTGGGAAAGCTGTTAAACGATGTGACTGACCCCACGTTAATGTCCACAGGTCTGGAACGTCAATCGATTCGTGGCAAATGGAATTCCGGCACCAAGTCAGGATATCCTACCCGTCCCCTAACGATCAATACGTAATTACTATAAAAACTTATAAATAGAAACAAGGCATAAAGAGTTGATTGAAAAAAAACCGAAATGAAATCGGCAGGTTTGACGGCTATTAACTTTCCCGTGAGTCTAATATTATAAACGAGTAGTTACTGGGCCACTACTAACCGGTTTTAGTCACTCGCTATTCATAGATTATGAAGACCTCGAGTTAATTTCAATATTGCGGCGAAATGGAGATAAGTTTTAGGACAATATTATAGAATATTTCAGTCTATTAATGAATAATCGAATTTACTGAGATGCCCATCCCAAATTTAACGAAATTTATTTTAACAGAGTAGGACGCTATTACATATAAGGCGTAGTATTTTCAAGTATTGAATTACAGGCAAATAAACTTACAGTTTAGTATTACATAGGTAAACTAGCTGAATACCGTGCTTCGCTACGGAGTACATTCAATTTAAATTCAAAGGTCA
Source organism: Dolomedes plantarius (assembly GCA_907164885.2). NCBI lineage: Eukaryota > Metazoa > Arthropoda > Arachnida > Araneae > Dolomedidae > Dolomedes > Dolomedes plantarius. Next base: position 25,997,299 of record OU015500.1, on the reverse strand, counting down.
ATGCATGCAATTAATGCAATATATATATATATATATATATATATATATATATATATATAACTCGTAACGGATATTTTTATAGACAAAATAATGTAGAAGAGTAGAATAAAATATTCAAATTAAATACAACGGTCACTGTACGAAATTAATTTGTATGCTTAATATCCATAAAACATACTAATTTGAATTAAATTCTTAAAAAACTTCCATCTCAATTAGTCTAGTGGTTAAATTTATCTTTTACCGTATTTTAATATTTTTTGTCAATTTATTTTGTTGTTAGGCACGTGACGCAAAATTAATTTAAAGTAATGCGAAAAGAAAAGAATCCACGTGATCAGCATTTAATAAATTAAATTCTAAAAATTAATCTTTAAAAATTCACCAAAATCAGAAAATGGAGGTAAAGATTCGAAAAAGATTTCATTTTAAAGGAATTTTTATGATCTTTCTCGCGATATAAATTTGATAACCCTCAGATTATTATTTTAAATGCAAACTTTTAAAAGTTACAAAAACAGCTTAAAAATTAATTTTTAAAAATCTAAGAAGAATTTTTCTAAATCTTTCTTAGTGCACCCCTACACTATAGAAGAATCGCCATGCAAATTTCAGCCCTTTAGGTCAAGCGGTTTGGTCCGTCTATCAGTCAGTCAGTCAGTCACGGAACTGTTTTATATATAGTATAGATAGAGCTGTTGTGCTGGATTAGATTTGCGTATTTTCTCTAATTTTGATTAGAGTCAGGTTTATGGCGGATGTGAAAGTTGCTCAGCATACATAGTTACTACACTTAGCTCAAGTAATACTAAACAAACAAACACCACACACACACCAAAAAATTAGTAAAATATTATCAAGTGAAAAGTCGTTTCTTGGATAAAGTGAATTAACTGTAGTGCAGTCCTCGATTTCTAAATATTCTTCTTGTATATGACTAAACATTCTTAGGTTATTTTAATTTTTCAATGAAAATGTAAACGATGTCCGAAAGAAGGTATTAGTGATTGATAATGAATGCCTCGCTCCGTTTCTTTGCTGAATATCAGAATATCCTTGAATGCAGAATATGATAACATTAAGAATTAAATAATTATTAATTTATTATCAACCTTTACAAATATATTCAGTTTAAAGAGTTAATATTAAAACATATTGAAGTATTTTTTCTGTACGTCAGAGCAAAGTTAAATAAAGATAGGAAATACATACGAGCTTTAAAATTACCATACAAACAAACACAACACGATCATAAACCTAAATAAAGATCGAGAAAGATGAGTACAAAACATTTATGTTTGTGCTTTAAAATATTCATTGTGATTTGTGTGATGTAATTTCCAGGAAATTATTACGGAATGGAATAAGGTAAGAATCAACAAACAACGGTTACGGGATACTTTATAGAATAATAAAAAAGCTTACTTCTGATGGCAATACAATGGCAATACAATCTTGATGTACAATCTTGAATACAATCTTGCTTCATAACCTTAGCAAAATAAATCATTAAATCCCTATTTTTTTAATTTAAATCCTGCCATATGAAACAAACAAACATCGAAAATTGCTTAAAATCTAAAATCTTGGACATGCGTAAAATATTATATATATATATATATATATATTACGACTGCTTTCCATATCTGCTACAGTACAGCTTTCGTTAACTAACCCTAAAATATACATGCATGTAAACTGAAATGATTAAAAAAAGGGCAGTGGTCCGGAAAATGGTTGAATTAAAATCCTAATATCTAACGAAACTGGAAAAATTATACCTAAAACGGTTCATATAGAAAGTATTTATTCTAGGAATTTTAATTAATTTGTGTTAGACAACGAAGCATCGAAATTTAGTCTCTAAAGGGGATGAAATTTTCATTAAAAATCTTACAAATAAGTCATTAAAGAAAATAAATGACTTTATCTAAAAACAGAGAAAAATACATATGAATTCTATTTTATAAAGAAAACGTTTGCGACATTAAATGGATTTACCGATTAAGATACGAGTTCATTCCTAGGAGGATTAATATTTTACAAAATTAAACGGAGGTTTGGAAGAATATATAGTCCATCATTCAACTGAAGGTTGATTAGACATTCGGTTAAGACAGAATAGATAATGGGAATCAAATAACAGCGGGGAAAGCTAGGTAATTCTGATCAAAGGATCCGTGCATCGGACTAAAAAAATTCTTGTCCATTCTAACTTCCTGTTAGTGGCCATAGTCATTCATTACTCTATGTGCCTCATGGTAAACTTTTCTGTTTTCTTCATGCAAATTCTCAAAGTTTTATCATGTAAAATTATGTTACTATTTTGCACATGCCTATCGTCGTTATATGCTATCTTCATATGCATATATACAGACCAGTATTAAGGATTTGCATTCGTATTATATCATAGAATTATATCCCCCCCCCCCAAAAAAAAGAGAACTGCAATAGCGCTCAAGTTTAGTTCGTGCGAAATCTTGGTTTTTTTCTATTTTCAATGTAGTAGTTTACTTATATGTATTATCTACAAATTAAGGTTATCTATCTTTATTTCTTACAGCACACCATTGTTTTCTTAGATCCGTGCGTCTCAACCAGCATTTAAACTTTTTACGAATGATACATCCACGATCATAAAATTCTAGTAATATTTCAAACGTTCTCCTGTTTTCAGTTATGACTGGTTGTTTTCTGTACAAAGTCGTTTAGAATTCTCCCTTTGACCGCTGTCCAAGCTTAAGTATTTGCTGTGACAGAAATATAAATGCGGCCCGTCTAAGCACCGGAAAAATAGCTTTGCAAGTAGGTACAAGCCACCAAAAGCGTGTGCAGAATTATCTAGTTTCCTCCTAGTTTATACCTACTGAACTTCCGTCGTAGTAAATGTCGGAGAACTTCACCCACTGAAAATTTAGGGATTAATTAATAATTAATGGGGAAAACACTGCAAAAAAAACTCACTTTCAAAAGATCATGGCAATCATGTTAATAAAAGTTAATGAAAGCTCGAAACAAGCAGTAG
>OU015500.1:25968233-25994174 GCA_907164885.2 Dolomedes plantarius | reverse complement strand
TAAAAAGAAAAATTTAATTAATATATATACAAATTGCTATGCGGAAGTGTCTGAATTGGAATTCATAATAAATGATTCATCATATCACTATTATAAGGTGCTTAATAGATTCCCGACCTCGAGAATAGGGAACCATTGTTCGTTTGCTGATTCTAGCAGGTGGTTCGTAGAATCTTGCTTTGGATACTTCCGAAAAAATAGCACTTGTGCCGTTATACATATTTTATTTTAGTCCAATGTTCTTCAGTAGCTTTTCTGGCATTTATAATTATTTATCTGCTCAACATTAAATAAGCTTTGAATGACGCATGTGAGTAATATTGTGACATGCGACATGTAGCTTGCTTATTTTTTAAATGAGTCCTTTGCTTGCATTCAGAGACCACCTTCCTCTGCCTACCTGATACTGACGTCTAAGAGAAGAAAGTGTATAACGTCATCACGCAGAAATGTACCACCCATAGTGTGAAGTTATAAATGAGCGATGTAAATTTCAGAACTCCTTGAGAGCTATTACGGTTTTATACTTCTGTTTCTGATCAGTTTTATTCCCCATCTTCTGAAATCTACAGGCAAATTCTTCAATAATGTTCTAATCCCTGTTGAAACTCATAATACTTGCACTGTTTATGTAAACGTAGTAGATATTTACATGAAATGGGCTGCTGATATCGGAAAGTTCGCGGCCTATTGGAGTGCCATGGACTTTTCCAAACCATGCACTCCAGCCAGTGAGAAATTGAGAAGCAAATTAAAGGCCTAGTACTAAGTGTAGGGATTAATTCAAAAAATTAAGCTTAGGAGCTGAGATTTGGCACTGACGCTAGACGTTAAAGGATGTGAGTTCCGAGTAAGACCATCCTAATAGCCAAGTTCTTTTCATCAAATTTGTGTTCTGAGATTTTTAGCTATAAGTTCAAGCCGATTATACTTTGTGAATTTAGTCTAATCTTTTCGTATTACTAAACCTAGACCAGGTACATGTCAGTACAGCTTGAGACATATTTAGCCATCTTCATTTAGTCATCTTTACAGCCTCATAAACATAGTTAATTCTTATACATGAACAATTTAATTTATAAATATGGAGCTCACAATCCAGCGTAATATATGTTTGGATGATACTAAACAATTGATTTAAATCATTTACAGTAAATGTATCTTAACAAATAAGATTAGATGTAAACCATCTTACCTTTATCTGACCAACTTATTCTTTACAATACTAAAAGTATATTGAGGCAAAAACTTGGAAGTCATACATATTGGAATAGAAATAACCTTAAAGTTTCACAACGACTGCAATAAATCTCAATTTGTATTTCAAAGGTAAACAACTGCTTTCATCATTAGAAGAACATCCCTAATACGCTTTCATAGTAATCTAATGTAGGAAAAATTGCGCCAAGGAGTGTTGCATTCACAACAGAGCAATTGTGTATGTTGGGGGTAACGGTATCAAAAGGAAAAAATAGAAAAGATCCGAAAATACTAGGCAAATAACAAATAGAAGGTAAAAAATTAGTATCAAAAAGCCTTCAAGAAGCACTGAATGAGAGATCCTACTACTATCGTCAAACCAAGTTTTCAGCTTCTCGAGTCAGGAAGAAGTTTTAATTGCCATTAATAGTGAAGTTTGAGACTATTTCTATTTCCGAATTATTTTTGCTAATTGCTTATTTTCTTATAGATACGGTTGAAATGTTTCACTGATTTTGGGTATCAATTGAAACAATTAAAAATAAAGACCGGGAAATGTCACAGGATCTCGAATAAGGTCATAAAGTGCCACCACTTGGCAAACTTCCACCCAAAGAAAACTTTTGACGACAGTTTTATTTCTCTGTTTCATCAGTTCTAGATGCTCTCCCACTCTCACAATAAGGTTAAACGCAATAAAAAAGAAAAAATGTTTAAAAAGCTACTGCTCTGTTTTTAGTAATTATGTTGAAAAGTAAGTCAGTAAGGAAGTAAACAAGCTATTTGTAAGATGCTCTTCTTGGGGTAAAGCTTTTTGCTGTCTTTGATTAAGATGATTTTGTTGTTTGTGGAATCTATGCTCGTTATGGAATTATATTGTACATTTATGAATTTTGTTACTATGGATCCCATGATCCTTTTGTGCAAAGAGGTCGATTAATCTTTCACTTGGCATTAGGTTTTTTATTAGATTATCTACAAAGTATGGTTTTCCCTTGAACGGGCAGTTTATGTAGGTTTCGATATTAGTGATACAAAACCTTGTCTTAATTTATTTCCTCTGAATCAAATGATGAAATGTACTAACACCTTTCAAAATTTTCAATGTCTCATATTCCTACAGATTCAGAATTTTTTTTTTAATATTTTTAATTATATTAAACTTTTTACAATTTAAAATGGTTTTTGTTAATGGGTATTTCAGTATCGAATAGATACATTTATTTGTAAGGAAATTAAGGCTAGTTCTTTGACTGCTGTTAAGCCCTGCAGTGAAAGAGAATAAAATAAAATATATATTTAATATTATTATATGTTACAATATTGTTTAAATAGAAAATATTCAAGCACTGCAGTTCATTTAACTTTAAACTCCTAATTTCTATTAATATTCTTGAGTAAACCGAATATCTGAAGATAAATTATTTTAGTAATAAAATATAAATTCTATTTCATTAGATGAAATTATTTGATTATTAATGATGTAAACACATTTTTAAGACTATACTGCAGTTTGTAATAGTCGTAGTGGGAGGTAGAACTCCTAAATATCCAGGTTTATGGACCTTCATCTTGTTTTCTAATCTCGCCAATAATTACGCCACGCAACACCTTTCTCATCATTTTAACGCCAGTCTACAAAAACTCTAATGGTAGAACTTCTCTATTCAGCTATTTAAGAATTCGAGTATGTCTCTGTTAGTTAATACGTAGCATACATACAGGGTGGTCATAAAAAACTTTGCCGATATATGGACCTTTAGCGGCTGTTCCGTTCAACCGATCGAGATGAGATTTCAAGTATAGTTATTCAGAGGTATGAGCTCGGGATTCTGTGAACGGCAACCGAGTGGCGCTCCCAGTTACGGTTATAGGTAACGGAAGCTCGAAATTTTCGAATAGCAACGCCCACTTTTTCCCTCGCAAATGCTCAGCGCGTGTGGAAACCTAGAGCGTTGGAACGGTATGTGTATCACAAAAACGGACGCATTATGCACGCCGAAAAACAGCTCTGCCAACGGCCTGTGATTGCACCTATGTGGAAAATGTGCATTATGTAATCCAAATAAAAGTTTCTTTTGTCCGATCTGTGGTGTCATCAGCTGTTCGCAAAGCTGTTTTTTGTGCGTGTATAACGCGTCCGTGATGCACGTACCGTTTCAAACGCTCTTTAGTGTTTTCCGCATCCGCTGAGCATTTGCGAAGGGAAAAAGCGGCCGTTGTCACTCGAAAATTTCGAGTTTCTTTATCTTAACCGAACCGTGAGCGCCTTTGGATGCCGTTCACAGAATCCCGATCTCATACCTCTGAATAACGATATCTGAATCTCATCTCGATCGGTGTAACGGTACGACCGCTAGAGGTCCATATATCACCAAAGTTTTTTTATGACATCCTGTACCTGGCAATGCTTGATTCAAATTAAAAGGTCTTTCGGAGAAACTATACGCAATAAACTTTAATGGAAGTACAATTCGAACTTGAGAATGGCCATATAATTTTAAAATCCTCTATCCCAAGAGTTTTAAAAATTCGAGTGAAAATTAATTAGTTTTAGCAAGTCATTTGAGAAAAGATTCGATAAGAAAAGGAAACGCTTCTGTAAGCATCAGAATCCAAATGAACTAAACCCGGCTACCAACTGTAACAAATGCTTGATGCGTTAGCTCGAATATTCGTTACCTCGAAGGAGCCTAAGGGCACCTTCAACATCGTTTTTTTTTTTTCAATATTTTACTCTCTATACAAAATGAGATAACTAATATTATTTTTTATTACATTAAAGACTTGGAATCCCCAAATAATATTTTTGGAAGAATAGAAAACTGTTTTTCAAAAAGTTCTTCAAAAATGCTAGAAAATTTCAAAATGCTCCACGCGCATTAATTTTATTTTGATTTTTTTCTGAATATCTCAGGATTGTTAATCAAAGTGTTTTCATAAAACTGTGCATCATTCTTTGATACCACAATTATTTTTCAAATTTATAGACCGGTCTAATAAACTGAAAACATGCAAAAACATTAAAATATGACAGCATATTTAAAAAAATTATTTATGGCTTTAGATTGATAAAAAAAGAATTCATGCACAATTATGTTTATATATATATATATATATATATATATATATCTATATATAGGTAAACTTATATTTAAAACAATAAGGTTTTTAAATGATATGGAATGCGTATAGATCATTTGAAAAATTCCAGCATTTAAAAAAAAATTTTTGAAAGCCATGTTTCTGACAAAAAATCCATATTTTTTAATTCTAAGAGTCTTAATGTAGCCGAAAAGCATATTAATTATTCTCATCTATATACTATATAAAAAACAGTTCCGTACTGACTGACTCACTAGACTGACTGATTGATTGACTGACTGGACATACAACGCAGAGACCAAACCGCTGGACCTAAAGGGCTGAAATTTTGCATGGCGATTCTTCTTATAGTGTAGGGGTGCACTAAGAAAGATATTTGAAAAAATTCTTCTTAGATTTTTTTAAATTAATTTTTTAAGCTGTGTTTAGTAACTTTTTTAAGTTTTGCATTTAAAATAATAATTTGAGCGTTATAAAATTTATATCACGGAAAAGATCATAAAAATTCCTTTAAAATGAAATCTTTTTCGAATCTTTACCTCTATTTTCTGATTTTTGGTGAATTTTTAAAGATTAATTTTTAGAATTTAATTTATTAAATGGTAATCATGTGATTTCTTTTTCTGGTACTCTAAATAAATTTATCGTCACAGGCATAACAACGAAATAGACAAAAAAAAAATTTCCTTGTTAATGCGGCAGACGACTGGACATTATCCAAAAAAAAAAAAAAAAATACAGCAAAAGATATGTTCCTCAAAACTGTACTGTATTAACTGTACTATATTCTTTAGTATGTCCTATTAGATTTTAATTTGAACATTTTCTTCTACTGTCTATAAAAACATCCCTTACGATTTTTTTAAAATATATTCTTTTTTTTACATGAATTGTATACATTGATCCTTGTGTTTATTATAAATAGATATATATATATATTATATATATATATATTTGGTATTAATTTCATACATTGACCGTTGTATTTAATTTGAATGTACTCTGTAGCGAGTGCGGGTTTTCAGCTAGTTCTGTATATAAGTTAAAAACTGAAAATTAAAAATTCTATGTGAATGTCCCTTGTCCCCTTAATGGGATGTATGAATATTCCCAAAAATAATTACTGTTAATCTAGTTTATTTTGTATTAGCAAAACACTGTTTTATGGACTTTAATATTACATGAAATTTTGTTTTATTTCAGCCCTGTCCAGATTTACGGATTTTCGCGCCACGCAGTGCGCCGCTTACAACCACGTTCCTTACCGAGGACGGCTGTACGAGTGGCTTCCTTACCAGGACCCTGAGAACCCTTGCAGTCTGACGTGCCAAGCCGGTAGCCACAATTTCGTCGCCAAGTTGGCATCCAGTGTCAGGATGGAACCAGATGCCGCTGACGGAGCACTGGACATGTGCGTCGATGGCAAGTGCATGGTAGGATTCTGTACTTGTGTAACACAATGGCGATGTAGATGGAACAAATTGTCACCCTTCCCGTCATGAAGATGGTGAAATATTGACCTTCCACTATTTTTGCAACATGTCGGCAATAGCGCCCTTTACACGTACGCCTTTCCCGCGTGAAACCACGATCCCTCGCGATTGAGTGCACGTGTGAAGGTGTCGGAGAGGATGGAAAGCTGCTTTTGAGCGTTTCATGCAAGTTTTCCAGCGCGCAATTCCGTACGCTCTTTCGCGAGTTGCTTGGAGCGTGCGCGCAATCCCGTACGGTCCAAGAACTCGCGAAAGAACGTACGTGTAAAGGGCGCTATTGATTCACATTTGAGGCGTGAAAGGCAAAGTGGTGTAAGTCACATTTTCAACTTTTTTCATTTGGGGGCAAATATATAATCTCCATGTTCAATTATAGTGGAATTGTAAATATTTATATTGCAATATTGTAATAATCGTTATGAATTATAATTTGTTCAATTATGGTGGAATTTTTTGTAGTTTATGCAGTTAAACTCCTTTGATTTACACCACTTGACTTACTGACTTACACCACTTTGGCCTTTCACCGCTTCATTTGTCGTATTAGCACCGAGACATAATGTCGTAATCTTTGTTACCTTTTCCTCTCCATTATTCCTTTTATTCTCATTTTGTGCATGATGGCAATAGATCGATTCCATAATACTGAACTCTTTCTACCGAAAATAACTTTTTTAAAATCGCTGACTCCATCAAAGAGACGTTTTCGTCCGTATCCCCATCATATCATGAATGACGGAAAAACATTGCTCTTCTTCTCTTTAAATATCAAGTGATGTCATCATTCTTATTTATTTATCATCTAGAAGCCCGTTTTCAAACTTCAAGCTTTTATTTGAAGGAAAAGAGTACTATATCATACAAAGTTCTTGCTTATCCCGCCGTCTGTGAGGACAATATGAGGTAATAAATTTCCAGATGTGCATTTTCCAAAGATGCAGTACTTAGTTTTTACAGCTCTTCATCCAGCTTCTTTAGTATACGCTTGGAGGAAAACTGAAACTGGATTACGAAAAAGTCCGCTGCCCCTGGAGATCCGTCAGATGCTGAGGTGGGGTCTGTAAATGAGTAAATCTTTCTACAACTGGATACTTATAATTGAGGGAATCACATTTTAAAAAGTGAAAAACTTTAAAAAGATGATTTTGCTAGATTTTCTGGACATGGTTCTTAAAAATTTTGTTAGAATGAAACTGTCTCCTTGGCATTCGATTTATAAGTGAGGATATAGTAAAATTGGAATGTTCTCCGTTATATTTACTTCCACTGGTACAAGTTAACTTTGGGGACGGGTTTACATCATATTTCCCTGCATAAAAGACACAATAATGAAATTGACTAAATATGAAGCCACTCGTGAGCGAACGTGTTAATGATTGAATCTAAAATCACATATACGAAGTGGTTCAAAAGTAACAGCAAATTGACTGTAGTTCCTGAAACGAAAACCCCAGGTATTTCAAACTCCCGCGCAGGGAAGATTGTTCTTACAGAAGATGTTGACAATATGGTATAGCGTTCTTAATCGGAAGTGCAGCATACACAAAATGGTATCGCCCTTAGCAGGTTGCAACATAGAGAAGCAGGGAGCAGTCATCAGTTTCTTGTAATCGGAGGGTGTGAAACCTCGTGAAATTCACAGAACAATGGAGCAACAATAGGGAGATGCCTGCTTTGACGAGGGAAACGTGAGACACTGAATAGTCCCAAAAAGCAGTGTAACGTTAGAGGGTGAGTTGAAACCAGCAATACAGAGCCGTCTGAGGGATAGAGCTGAGGGTACTTGTCTGATAGTAACAGCAAATTGACTGTACTATCAGACAAGTTCCTCGTTATTAAACACGCGCCTTCACACGGTGGAGATGGAAAATTTCAGATCTTACAGCAAGCCCCATACAGCCCTAATCTGTCTCCCTCAGATTTTTCATGTGTTTGAACCCCTGGTGGGTGTTTTGAGAAGGCGATTTTGGAGTGATGACGAGGTTATAGAAAAGCTGCATTCCTAGCTCAAAACATGACCAAAAACATTTTTCTTTTCTGTTGGAATAAAGAAGTGAGCCCAACGATGTGAGAAATGTATTGAAAAGGAGGGTGATTGAATAGGAAAAAATGAGATCTCAGTTGTATCTGTAATTGAATTATATACCTAAATATATTCAATTTGCTCTACTTTTGAAACACCCTTGTATTGGGGCAAAGAAACAAATGTCATCACCCGTTGCTGAGCTACTGGAAAAAAATGTGTTACTGTTTACTCGAAGAAAACTTTTCTTTTTAGGTAAATGTCTTTGGTGTGATGAAATTTCTATGATAAGATACAATGCAATAGTTTCTGAATAAAATTGTATGTTAAAAGTTGCTTAAAGTTATTTATTAATTACGGAAAATAATGTCTGAAGATTGGAGATCCATGATTTTTTTAGGAGTCCACGAGGTTTCTGAGTGTTTGGACCTATGATCTTGAAAATATTTTTAATGTGATGTTATTACAGATGATTGCGTTTTAGTTATTTACACGCAGATTTAAGTTAAATTTCATTGTATATAAAGGAGAAATGACTTATTTATAAATTAAACCTCTAAGTGCCTAAAAAATAATTTCTATTGAAAGAGGATTTATATTTTTATGGTGCATTTAAAATTTATTTTTATCAAGTATTAAAAAGGAATAAGTTTATCGAGTATTTCCTTGATCGCAGTTCGATGTTTTCCATGCCCTCAAAACTATATGTATTGTCTTAAATTTACTGTACCTAAACAATTTTTTTTTTCAGATGGTCGGCTGTGACCTCCAACTAGGCTCCAGTAAGAAGGTAGATGATTGTGGTGTATGTGGGGGGGGATGGATCCACCTGCCGACGTCCCCTCTACGTGTGGGGTAAACTCCGCTTTCGCCCTGTTCCGTTCGTGCGGGGGTGGTGAGTAGTCACGTTTATCTTTGATTGAAAGAGTCTGAAGAAACGGGATTGGTCTTATAAATTACTTTTTAGCATGTTTTGTTCAGTCTTAGTATATGGTGGTTCACTCGAAAGAGGCCCCGAATATTCTGTAATAACTCTTGCTAGGTTGAAGCAAACTGGACCAAAAAAATACGCCACATACCTTGACGTATGTGTAATCGATTGCATTACATGCGATGTTGGAAGTGATCGCCGTTTTCTGCCACATACATTTCGAAGCGGCGCTGCATGTTCCTTAACGTATTGGCAAGGATATCGGGGAGTGGGGGGGGGGGGGCAATTTCCCGTTGGATGTTTTCCATCACGTCTTCCACAGTGCGAAGGTTGTTCCGATAGACTTTTCGGAAAGGAATACGTTTGTTGGTGTCAGACCGTAGTGGCCAAAGCCCCTTTGAAATTACCCTGTTTCCAATGAAAAACTCAATTTCCGCCATGCTCGTTGCCGATGTGTGACACGTTGCTCTATCTTGCTGGAAGTAACCTCCGTTAACTCACGATCATCTAGATGATTCACGAACTGCTCAAAAATGTCCAGGTACATATCGGTGTCAAAGAAAATGGGGCCTATGATGCTCCACCCACACATCGCACACCACACACCAACTTTTGATCATGGAGTGGTGTTTGGTGAGAGGCAAAGGGATTTTCAGTGACCCATATGCAGGTGTTTTGTGAGTTAACATAACAGGACAAGTAGAACCAAGCCTCATACGAGAACCATGCGAAATCATCGTCCTAGGGAGAGTTATTACAGATTATTCGGGGCCTCTGCCGAGTGAATCACCCAACGGTATCCTAAGTTTTTCTATGTTTTCTGCTTAATATGCTGAAATCTCGGAACAAGAAGCTTTGTAGCATTAGCGGTAGACAATAAGACGGTGAAAGGAGGATATGTTCAAGCTGAATGTCTCAAGTTTTATTTGTTTGTTTATTTCTGCTTAATGTGTTAAGATGTTCGGAAGAAAAGTTTCATGTCACAAAAACGATGAACTTTAAAACGTTGAAACTGTGAACCAGTGTTGTTAAACATAAGGTATAATGACAAACTGAGTATTTCTTTTTCAATGGATATATTCAATGTTATTTAAAACATCACTGTTACTTGAACCCATAGTTTTAAAGTTAAATTGATCTTGTGGAGGTGCCGGTATATAATATTTTAACTTAGAAATATTTACAGCTAGATATTTACAGAAGGTTATTGTTTTCCCAAAACACCTACCACATATCCCCACTCTCGTGGCTGTTTACAATGTATCTGTAAATACAGTAGACTTGTTAAATAATGCAATACAGTTTATTGATGAACCCTGTTCACAATCACTGGAATATAATAAAACCATTGAAAACTAGCAATATTGCAATAACTACTATTGCGCTTACAATTAAAAACATCAATAAATAATATAACTACCGATACTAATAACACAATAAAATTAATATTACGACTGGCAGCACAAGAGTCCTGTGAGGCGATCTTAGGGTACAGCTTATCAATGGTGAGACACACACTGGTACACGGGAACACTCTTTAGCCGGTGAAGTTGAAGAATCCGGTGCTACAGCAATTGACGATAACCACCAGAAATATCCTGCAGCTTGAGCACACGAAGAGCTCGACGGGAACACTATGTTGTGAGCGTGCGGCCAGGCGGATCACTGCTCTCTCTCCCTCTAGAGTCGAGTGGAGCCCGCTTATATGTCGCTCTGGGGAAGCTCGCACATGCGCAGGCGATCACGCTAGGAATTTGCATGAAAATCTACATGATGATTTCATCTTCTTCGCGTGACCGCCACAATCTTTTTATATGACTTTGGAAAAGGCTGTAGACTGTGATTACTTTCTTCATACTTTTAAACGTACTCGTAAGTTTGTAAGCAATGGACATCCGCTTCCTAATGAGCTAGTTGTTAGACACTTTCCAAATCAGTACTTTATTTCGAGATCTCAAACCAAGAGAATGTAATTTAACGTTCAGAAAATGATAGAATGGACATGGTATGATATCTGACAATTGACTAACAGGCAGGGATGAGGTGACTGCATTTCCTGGTCCATGTCCTCTAACGCAGTGATTTATGACAATGCCCGCATCAAGCTGTCGTTAGGCGATAGTGAAAAATGATTGGACAAAACTTAATAGGAGACTTAGAAGCAAATTGATTAGATCTGATTAGAGGTCTATCCAACTACTATTTTGGAGGGGGATATGACAACCCGTTTACCGGAAGACAAATTATTAGCCGATACCCACTGTTTTTAGGTCACCAGTTGTTTCCGTTTTACGACTTTCACTCTTTACAAAGTTCTGTTGATAAAGGCTTTCTCTAAACAAGTATGCAGGGCGGGAGTGCATTAGGAAGCTAAACTGTAGAAGTACTGTATAGGACACATTCGAGATATAGCTTTCAAACGGAATTTCCAGATTTGCGTACTCATCACCTATTGTCGGGCTCATTTACCTTAACATTATAGTGCAAAAAGATAAAGTAACTAATAGTATATTTCTTTATGTGTGCCATTTTATATAATTTAGTGACCCCCCCCCCTTTCACGCTCAAAACATTGACGGACATATAACAAGTCTGTAGACTGTGATTACTTTTTTCATACTTTTTAGCATACTCGTAAGTTTGTAAGCAATGGACATCCGCTTCCTAATGAGCTAGTTGTTAGACAATTTCCAAATCGGTACATTATTTCAAGATCTCAAGCCAAGAGAATGTAATTTAACGTTCAGAAAATGATAGAATGGACATGGTATGATATCTGACACTTCACTAACAGGCAGGGATGAGGTGACTGCATTTCCTGGTTCATGTCCTCTAACGCAGTGATTTATGACAATGCCCGCATCAAGCTGTCGTTAGGCGATAGTGAAAAATGATTGGACAAAACTTAATAGGAGACTTAGAAGCAAATTGATTAGATCTGATTACAGGTTTGCATGATATCATTTGGATTATATCATTGGTATCAGTATTGGAGATTGATACCAATGATATCGTCTGCTAGGGAAGCTGTAGAGGTGCTATACAAACATACTGGAGAAATGATTGTAATTTTCATACACAGCTTTCGATTTGAGAATTCAAGACTAATGTTAAGCTCATTACCATCAGTATGTGGGGCAGAAAACACAGTAACTAATAGTAAACATTTTATATGAACCAGTTGATATGCTATTAGTAATTAAACTGTAGAAGTACTGTTGTAACGCTCCTAAGCAGGCGTCACTTGAAAATACTACCCGATGTGGGCTCGCTAAGAAACAGCCTGATTCACAGCCACAATATTTATTTACACCAAACAAGGACAAACATCTAAGAACATAATAACAGTAACTTGCTACATCATCGTTTCTCAGTACAGAACTGGCCAATTCTCCACTGACTTCAAACTTCATAGGCGCGTACAGCGCCCTCTTTTACCGAAATTCTCATTGGCCGCAACACTGTATAGGACACATTCGAGATAAACTTTCAAACGGAATTTCCCGATTTGCATCCCTACCCCTCTTATAACTTTTAAAGCTGGTCCATGGCCATATTGTGGGTTGCACTTTGATGCCTATGTTATGTATGAGTTTGTGATTCCGATTTCTGCAACTGGAAGAGGTTTTTATAGCCGTTAGGGGAATCGGCTTTAAGATGTAGATATCAGTCTCTTTACCCATAGAGTAGCGAAAAGATGACTTTTACCCTCCTGTGACGAATTAATTATTTATCCAACGTACACAGTTTTCCTGATTTTCTCCTATTTTGAATAAAACAATAAAATATCGATGAGTTCTAAATATAATTCTAAATGTAAAATTTTTATGATATCTCATTAAGGAGTAAATAATAGTTATTATTCAAAAGCTTTATTTGTTTTTTGTATTTCAAGTACTAATGTCGTTCTCTTCATTACTTCTTTCATTAATCGGAAAATGTATTTCAATTTTCATTTCAGAATGTAATAATGTTGGAGAAAAACAATTTTACCCAAATGATATACCTAATGTTCCATTTTAAGTTCGAAACACTAATGAAAGTTATGGAGTATTTTAGAATTTTTTTGTTTGTTTCCTGACCTGCAATTTTTAATTTAATTCACATATATATCTATATATATATGTATATACTTTATATACAACTTATGCTACGAAAAAAAGTCTTAGCATATGATCTCAGATATATGTTTCTACCGTACTAAATCGTCAGATACTTTTGTACAAGCAATTTAGTTAAAATGGCTCAAAACTTTCGGCCTAGTTTATAAATTGCCTCTCCAGCGTATAATTTTATCTCTATGGAAATAAATCTCTCTAAAAGTTCATTTTAAAAAAATGTTAACAGCGGTCGATACAAAATAAATGTATAATCACGAAACTGGACGTTTTCGTAGAGTAATTAAGTTATTTCTCATTGACAGATTTATAAAGAAGCTTATTTCTCTTTACTACATAATGTATAATGAAAGAACCAAAGAAAACGTATGTACTAATTGCTATCCAAATAATTATTCAGTCCAAATTTCTCCTCTGGTATATAACTCTTGTACATTTCTGACACACACACATAAAAAAAAAAACTTCTCCAAACTGTATTTGCTGACCATATTCTTTTTCAAACAAATCCTGAAAGCTTTCTCTGTAATTGATCGCGACTCCAGATATCTCCTTCGCATGAAAACTTACAAAGATAACGTCCGGCACAAAAAAAACATAATACGAACAGAAAAACGAGAAAATAAATAAAAGATAAAACGTCACAACGGCCCTCAGACAGTGGACGAATATAAAATGCAATTACACGTGAACGCTTCTTCATTTCTTAATTCACGTGAGTGGGCGTGGCTCAGTAGATTTGCCGTGCCGAGAATCCACTGATGAGCAGCTCCTCTTTTTATAGCTAATCTAGCTTTTTAATTATGTTCCTTGCCGAGGTTTTTTTGTCCCTCTCTGCTTTGACTCCTATTCAACAGTCTGGGCCCTCCATAAACAAGTAGGATGAGCGTCATCTATATTTCAGCGTATGCTTAAATAAAGTCCACTTGATCGAAACGCGGCACGCATTGGTCAGAAGAAAGTCATGGAAACTTGACTTGGCTGACCATGTGGAAATTTCGGCGCAGGCGGTAATGGAGTATGGATTGTTTTAGGGTGGATCCTCTCTCCGGCACATGATGAGTGTGGCCGAAATATTTTTTTCCGTTTGTCTTATTTACTAATGACTGAAGTGCAGTAATTTTTTTTTTATCTGCCGTCTTCATTTAAATGAAGACTTTTTGGGGTCTTTTCAGTTTTTTTGCAAAAAAAAATTTAATTAATTATATCTTTTTGAATAAAACACGGCTGAATATACATATAATTTGAGCGTTTTCATGACCAGATAAGTACAAGTATAAAAAAACCAGCCTGCTTTGGGGTAAAAATAAATTAAAGCAATCTTTGTGATTTTTACAGTTTCATTGGTACGAAGTTTTATGCCAAAATATTTAACAAAGCTTCTTACAATAACCAAAAAGTAATGTTAAGTCTCTGACGGTAGGTACTTTAAACACTGGCCCACAACAAACATAAAAAAACCAGCGTGCTTTGGGGTAAAAATAAATTAAAGCAATCTTTGTATTTTTTACAGTTTCATTGCTAGGAAGTTTTATGCCAACATATTTAACAAAGCTTCTTACTATAACCAAAAAGTAATGTTAAGTCTCTGACGGTAGGTACTCTAGACATTGACCCACAACAAGTATAAAAAAACCAGCGTGCTTTGGGGTAAAAATAAATTAAAGCATTCTTTGTAATTTTTACAGTTTCATTGGTAGGAAGTTTTATGCCAAAATATTTAACAAAGCTTCTTACTATAACCAAAAAGTAATGTTAAGTCTCTGACGGTAGGTACTCTAGACATTGGCCCACAACAAGTCTAAAAAAACCAGCGTGCTTTGGGGTAAAAATAAATTAAAGCAATCTTTGTAATTTTTACAGTTTCATTGCTAGGAAGTTTTATGCCAAAATATTTAACAAAGCTTCTTACTATAACCAAAAAGTAATGTTAAGTCTCTGACGGTAGGTATTCTAGACATTGGCCCATGAAGATCCGCGAAGTTTTGCTGGCTTCTTTACAATGGGAGCATCATATAGGTGAGCTAGTATTACTTCCTAACAGGGGGGGCCGACACGGAAACGACCAGGCCTTATTCAGGATTTGAACCCAAGCCCACTGCATGGCAACTCATGCAATGTGATAAATGAGAATTCCGATGCAAACACAAAAAATACTGATACTTAAAATTTAGTGAGACTTTAACATTTTAATAATTACAAGATAACAAGAACATTTTATATACCATGTTTTTAAATTTTCTGTTGAATCATATAAACTTGACAATTCTATGTATTAAAAAATACTTTTTTAAAATTTTTTTGATGAATTATCCCATCAACTTGAAAGAAAATAAAATTAATTGGAAGTTAACTTGCATTTAACTTTTCGTTCCCGTTCCGGACAATAGATGGCTGCACCGGTCTACAAAACCAAATTAACTGAAAATTAATTTAATTCTGCTTAAAGATGGCTAAAAGTATTAAAAAATTGCATTGTCGTTATAGTATTCTGAGCTATTCTAAAAGTTTCGAATGTCTAGCTAGTCGGGAAGTTAGTTAAAAATCGATTGCAAGATTTGTACTGGACAAATACACACGCAAACAAACACACAAACAAGAAAGCAAGTTAATAAAAACATGGTAATAAGTAAAAGATAAACATAAAAAAATTAGATTTCTACATGTAAGCAAATTATGTTTATTTAAAAGACATGACACACCTTATGAACTTAAAAATTTTAATAATCGGATAACATGAATAGTTCATCATATTCGTTTTCCATTATATCTTCAGGCACATCATCGTATTCTGTATCCTCTTCACCATCACTGTTACTCTGATCCTTAAATAAATAATCATCTTCCATTCTATCTAGATTGTTAGATATACTACATTTTTAAATGACTTTTGAATCATGTCAGGTTTAATTTCATTCCATGCTTTTGTTGTCCACTTACACACTATTTCTAGACTGGCATGACGCATTTGATCTCTTGTTATACATGTTTTTTCACCTTCGAACATCCACGTGTTCCACTGTCCTTTTACATTTCCTTTGAATGGTTTATTGATACACGCATCTAAAGGCTGAACTAATGGCGTTAATCCGCCTGGAATAAGTGTCATGTCTGTGTTACACTCTTTCATCATTTTCTTCGTATTATCCGTTAGATGGGATCTGGACATGTCCCAAACTAAAAGACTTTCTGGATTCTTTAAGGCATCAGGAATTATTTACTCCCTCAAGCATTTCCCCCACACACATATTGTTCCCCTTATCACTTGCCAATTCAGTATTGCGTTCAGTATTGTTTGAAAACCTGGGAAAATCCTTCGAATGAATGATGTCAAAAGATAAGAGCATCACACGTGTACATTTTAGGGTTCTTCGTCAAGAAAAGGGTGCGCGTTATACGGAGAATATACCTAAAAATTAAAAAATGTAGTTTAAAATTATAGGTGCGCTTTATACTCCGGAAAATACGGTTTACACATCTTTATAATACAACTTTGGTCTTATTAGGTATAAAATTATTTTTCTTTTCTGCTTTCGTTGTGATTCCTAACTCATCTCTTCATAATACCTTATATAAAATCACTCTATAAAATTTACTATAATTATATATTTGGGAGTAATTATGAGAATTTTCTTTCCTGGGGGACACTTCCAAACTTTCGACCTAGTTTTTAAATTACATTTCCAGAGTATCATTTTATCTCTAGGGAGATATAATGCAGAAAATTCCTTTTTAAAAAGTTACAGAGGTCGATACAAAAAAAAAGTATTATTACAAAACTTATATTTGGAACTTTGCTGGATTTAACATTAAAAGGCAGTTTCCTGAACGAAAGCATTAAAAACTCTTTAAGCCTTTAAAATAAAAGACAAAAGCAGAAAATATAACAAAAATAGGCGCCAGAGGTTTTTTTTAAAGTATAATAAAATAGGATAATATAAGCATAATATAATAGAATTAAAAATCTTCGCATATTTTATCAGTAAGATTCACTTAAAAAGAGAAGATGAAGAAAATGCAGAACAAGATAGCAAAAAAGTTTCGCTTATTTGATTTGACAGAATTTTCCCCCCATAATTTTTTTTTAATTATGCCTCTTGTTGGAGCAATCTCACACCAGGTCCATAGAAAGTAGCCAGCAGTGGAATGCGAATCTGGATTACAATGGCACCACAAGGGTCGGAGTCCGACTTGGCCAGGTGCCACCACTATTTTGATCGTGTACTCCCCCAGGGGTGACATCTGGGGTGTTCGGACCTTCTCCCTCCGTCTCTTGACCTCATAGAAGGCCTTTTCAGTTTACAAATTTCCCGTGTCTATCTCCGGCCTAGACACGAAGATATTTTATGGCTCTCGTCGGCATTCGAACCGAGCACCCCCCCCCGGTTCGAAGCTCAACGCGCTACCACAAGGTTACCTAGGTCGCCATAAAATTGTTCACCTGATGAGGAGGTATGCATATAATTACAAGATAAAAAGGACTTTTTATATACCATGTTTTTAAATTTTCTGTTGAATCGTATAAACTTGACAATTCTATGTATTAATAAATACTTTTTAAAAATTTTTTTGATGAATTATCCCATCAACTTGAAAGAAAATGAAGTTGATTGGAAGTTAACTTGCATTTAACTTTTCGTTCCCGTTCTGGCCAATAGATGGATGCACCAGTCTACAAAACAAAATTAACTGAAAATAACTGAAAATTAATTTAATTCTGCTTAATGGTGGCGAAAAGTATTATAAAAAATGCATTGCCATCGTGTTTTGAACTATTCTAAAAGTTTCAAATGTCTAGCTTGTCGGGAAGTTAGTTAAAAATTGATTGCAAGATTTGTACTTGACAAACACACACACAAACAAACAAGAAAGAAAGTTAATAAAAACATGGTACTAAATGCAAGGCAGCTTGTGCAAATGAATAGCGAAGGAGAAGCAGCAGTTTAGTAGTTCAAGTGGACAAATTGGGGAAACTGGTGTTCTGACATAAGTTTCTTGTAACTGATTCACATGAGGTCATACACCGGGTACACTATAGTTTTCACTTTCTACGCTATCAAATGATTAGGTTGTACTATTTATGCTTTGCTGGAGGCTGCAAATTAAGTAAAGGAAATGAAAGTACTGGGTTTATTCACTTATAAGTGGCAGAACACAATTTATACAAAACTATAGTTGCTTGAAACCACATTCACAATTGTCAAAAAACGATGATTGCTCCACCTTGTGCAATTATAATTTCATGAAACTCAATCGGCATACCTCTCTGTCTTTAATAGGAATGGTTGCGTCAAACTTGAGTTAGTTTCGTCAGTGCGCCTGAAGAATAGACATAGGATAATTTAGCATCCCATTGATTATACATATATCTTTCCGTATATTAAAATATTGAGTAGCTGACATGGACGTTCAAAGTATGGGGGAATTATATGATAAATTATAACCGTTATAGTATCTCTACGCCATGTTTCGTTATTTATGCAGCAGTAGTGACATTGTTTCCTATGGAGATTTCATGCTTGAATATTTTGAGCATGTTGTGGATTTTAATAGCGAAAAATTATCAAGATATTTTTACCGTTATAATTTGAATACTTTACATTTAAAATTTTTCTCGAATACTTTACATTTAAAATTTTTCTCCAATACTTTCAGTTAATGGAGATTTTTTCAATATTGGTCAATTTGAAATGTAATTCAATGCAAGTCGGTGTGTTAAAGTTAAGAAAAGTTAGCTTGTTGAACTTGTCTCTTTATTAGTATTGGGAGAATTATAAGGATAAAAGAAGGCTTGTGAGAATCTAAAGTAAATAATTACAGCTCTTATGATATAACCGTCGAATGAAGGTCGATCAACCTTTGGGTATGGCCAACCCATAGCCAAAGGTTGACCCAAACTAAAGATCTTAACAAAAGTCTATGGGTTAAGGTCTGCAGATGGTATGTGTACTTATAGTCGTTCAGAATTGATTTTAAACAGTCAGTCATGGTCTGGTGGAACTTATAGTAGACCAAGATTACTACAGTGCTCTAAACACTTCAGCCTGATGTATTTAATTTAATTTTTCAACAAATCCGCAAATATTTCTCTTTTTACCTTTATTTTGCTTTTAGCTCTTTTAAATTGCATACTACGCACTAAATTTTATTTCATTCGGTTTAGAAACACTATGTAGGTGATAGTATTATTAAAAACGGCTTAAGGATATTGAAATAAACTATTCTATTAGTAAGCTCTACTGTTACAATGTCCCTAAGCGTGGCGCTCTTAGCTTAAAAAGAATAGTATAGTCAGTGGTTTGAGAAAATATTTTGTTTTTTTTCATAACTGGTTTGCATTGGAGGTTAACAAGTAGTCACCACTAAAACTAATAAGCAAAATAAAATTGCTTAAGTAATCAGGTCATATGAATGAAACTAAAATACTCTTTTTATCAAAATTGTCTTTTTCCATAAGAAAATCTTAAGTTATTTTATTTTGATATTATAAAACTCAGAAATTTATAAATCCGTTCTACCGTAATATATTTTATACTATAAAATGCTGAGAGAAAACTTACAAAAGTATCACTGTTCTCAAATATTTTCATTAATATGTTAATGGTATAATTAATGTAAGTTTATCGCCTTGTTTTAAGGGCAACTTTAATCACCTTAATTAAATTAATATTTAAGACTTTTCCTTCCCAAATCAAATACGTGCATAACAATGCGTTATTTATAAGGATTCCATTAGTATCATACTAATTCATTATTTCTATAAAATTCGATTCCTGTCTGAGCTGCCTGCAGCAGTATGTGGATATTTGAAACATTGCTACCGTTTTTCGGCCTCTGCCGCGCAGCCATTAACTGCGTTTATGCACTTAATCAAATACGTCCAATAATCAAATTGGGAACTTCCTTCGGTACACAAACATCAACTTTCCAGTCTCGCACGCACGTCTACATTAGTCACGTACGAATATTTTAACCCGCTGTCACGTGACTCTTCTACGTACACTATTTCTCTTTGTATTTCCCTAATATGTCCAAATCACTTAGGCTCTGAAACACCGCATCAGATTATTACTGCTTTCAATCAGCATAGCCAGTATGTTGAACTCAAATGTGGGAAACAAATAAATGAGGAACCACCATGTCCTGTTTATTTGCCTTTCGTATTTCTGCGACGTTTTCAGTGGCTAATCGACATGTTCTTTATGTCTAATAGGGAATGCATGAAGCTTTTGCTTATTTATATGAAATGCGGCTGCTGCATTTCAGATTGCTAATTGTTGCTTGATGTTTCATAGTTCCATTAAACCTTTATGGAAAAGTTCTTTTAATGTTTTTATAGAGGAGATAAATTTTCTTAGTTCCATACATCTAGAAAATATTTTATTTGACCACAATTCCTGAAAAATCTGTATAAAATAAAAGTGTACTGAAAATAGCATACCCTGATATTACACAAATGTTACCATAGAAAGGAACCCTTAGAAACTTGAAAACGTATAGTTTACTTAAGTAAAAGAACCCTAGCTTAACCTAATTATTTCTATGCCTAATTATTGTTACCAATGCCTATTAAAACTGAAATGGGGACGTTATATCTCTAATGCTTATTGTGGTTTCATAACTAATAAGCAATATTATACAAAGTTTTCTTGTATGTTATAAAAAATCAAAGAAATTTTACTTAGACAGACAATTTTTCTCAGAGGACATATTCCCCTTGGGGTAAATAGTTCTTGCGACCAGTTCCATGGCCTGACACTTTCTTTCTATATTCTGAAGTTGGACGATGGTCAAATGCCTAGGGCACTGGCATTCGGCACCAGAGTCTGTGGGCTAGATTCTCGCTGTTGGATGGAGGTTTGGGACGGTTTAAAATCCGCTTATCATTCAAAAGATCGTGCTCAAAATGTATCTAGAAATTCTATTATAACTTAGAAAGTGATCAAAGGGAAATGGTTCTGGTTTTCTCCAGAATATTGGAAACATTCTGATAGGTACACATCTTAAACAGAGAATTTGAACGTCTTTGGGAATACCGTCCTCTAAAAATCGCAGATCGACTAGAAGATAATTACAATATTCTTTCCTGGCTTTCATCATAATATATCTAAAGGAAAATGAAAAGGTAAAATGTTCTGTAATAGCTTGTAAAAAGTGTGCAAATCTTCAAACTTTGTATTTTATTATACTAAATGTTAACAGCAAGCATTGTGAAGGACGAACCTGTGAGAACCCTTTAAGAGGTCACTAAATATGCTTAAGTTTTAACATGACGGACTTAAATAATTGCTATGGAATTAAAGTACTTGTTAAATTTGGATTATAATTTAAAATTTATTTGAATTTTGAGTAACTAATATTAATAAAGAAAACTGTGTCGAAAATCCTCGTTACAAACCCTTTAAGAGGTCGCTTTGATCTTTGTCCACCAAGCGTACGTTTTTTTTTTTTTTTGTTAAGTTTTGGTTTGGTTTGATTTGGTGCGGATTGGACTTTTTGTAATGTTTTTCATTCAGTTTGTTTTATTACTCAGATAATTTTGCTCGGGAAAGAAAAATTTCAAATGCCTTTCATTAGACGCCACCAGGTAGGCAGCCCTTACTCGGCGGCAGTCTCTCTCCAGACTTTAAACTGTATGTCCCATCAGTTTGAAGTCCGTGGTCGTTTAAAGTTCTCTGTTTCAGTAAAAGGCGACCATATAGCTTCCAACCAACCCCTTAATCTAGAAGTTCCGGTAATTAGGCAGTAAATAGCTGTACCCGACATTTGTTTCATCTTACTTACAAAAAAAAACTTTTTGCCATCCATTTTTAATAAATGGGAAAGTTTAAAGTTTTAATATAATTTTTAGTACTATCAAATATAATGTTTAGTATTTTTTATCTTGGTGTATTTAGAAGGACTATTTGTTTACCAATACAGAAAAACTCTGGAACCTGTTAAGTAAGACCTAGAAAATACTGAGACCTATCACTACGGCAGCAGCAATTTTTTATTTTTACAGTTGAGAAAATGAACATTTAGGGTTATATTCAGAGACCAGTAGTGAACTTATAACTATTGTCAAAGGTGAGTGAACATTGAACCTGGTTCTCCTAAACTCGAGATCAGTTTTCTACCAGCTGAACTCTTCGAGAAATTCGGCAAACTTCTATTTTGCAAATTCCTAACATTGCTGCTTTTGAGGCCAAATATTTACAGTTTTTTGGACTGTTTCGAGTATTATTATGAAATTTATTATTCGTGATCTTGATACTTTCAATGTATCAGTTAATTTGCGTATGTGCGTTTTTAAAATTAAGTTACACTTTCTGTCTCTCGCGCATTTCATGTATTTTCCATAACTTACTAACCCTGATTTTCACACCTTTTTCAGGGTGCAGAACTCAGTTATTCACTCATTATCAATGGCAGAGCTATTTGACACTCTGCCAAGAACGATTGCTTCCATGCATATGGGTAGCAGGTACACTCAACTGAATTTAAATTCTGTCATACGAACAATCTTCAGATGAATGTCATTCCCTGTCTCTATTTTTTAAGTATGCTATCGATTTCGGCTTAAAACCAGCTATTTAACTTTATTCGGTTCAAGGACCCCAAAAACTCACTTTACCATGATATTACAGAGATTAGCTGAATCCATATAATAACCCAATGACATTGCATTGATCCTTTTGGCTCGACGGAAAAGTGACCACCATCTGAAGAGAACAGTTCACTTCTGTAGTCCTACGCATATTACATGGAATTTAAGTTTCGCTTTTCTTCAAGATAAGCTAAACAATGAAATGAAAGTTTGTATGCAAAAAGAATGAGTTTTGGGTCTAAAGATCTCCATTCTAATTCCTGAAAAGAGAGGGGGGGTTGAAGACCCTCGTGTACAGTAAAAATAAATCCTTATAAATTCAGGTTAAAGCACTAGCGATTTGGGCGGCAATACTTTAATTTATCCGAAGAAACGGATTCAGTAGTAGAGTTTGCAATTCCTTTGACAGTCAATCAAATTTCCAAATTGTGGTTAAAACGGGATTTTTACATGATTGAATGATGACTACAGCGCTTTCGATCTGGAAGTCTGAAGAATGAAGCGTAGAGTTTCGTAGAAAACTGTGACAGACTCGCGAGGACGAATTGATCAGGGCTATGACCCTTCCTCTAAAAGTTGAAAAAGTCATATATTTAAAAAAATAATTTCAAGCACTAAAACATTTTATGTAACTTTAAGTTATACTCCTCAAAAATCCTATTAGAAATTTATTCTAGTTGCACCAGTGGCGCACCCAGGGGGTGGGCCAATGGACCCTGCCCCACCCCCCAAAGAAATAGAAATTGCATTATGAATATTGAATTTGCATTATAAATATTTTTATCCGTTCAACTCGCCCCCCCCACCAAGAATAAATCCTGGGTGCGCTACTGAGTTGCACCTCTGGCAGAGCTTTGTATTGTAGAAAAAATTGCATAATCATGTGAAAATTATAATGGAAAAGTTTTTTCTTCAGAATAATTCGGTGGAAAACTATATAAACAACCTATTTTTTTAAAAGGCCTCTGATA
Organism: Dolomedes plantarius; assembly: GCA_907164885.2. Lineage (NCBI taxonomy): Eukaryota > Metazoa > Arthropoda > Arachnida > Araneae > Dolomedidae > Dolomedes > Dolomedes plantarius. The sequence goes on along the minus strand of OU015500.1, from coordinate 25,970,744 downwards.
AATCATACAATGCCCCAGATTCTATTGTAATACATGGTACAGTTTCATTGCTTCAGATTCCGCCGTACCGTTTACTGTTAGTCTGAGTAGCAAGCTCTCAGCGAACTTCTACAGAATCGGGTAGGAGACATATATTTCTTCATCCTTTATCGGGTAGCTACACGTTTCGGAAGATAGACATTTTTTCTTAATCATATATCGGGTAGATATATGTTTCGGGTAACAGATATTTATTTCCTGATTCTTTTTCTGATTCGATAAATGTTTTCTGTATTCATCTTCTTAATCTAGGTAGAGGTTCTTGTAGATATGTCCTTTAACTGACAAAGTCACGGAGACGTTTTCCATTTTGGATGCTTTGTTTCAGTTGAATGCCTGGAATTGCAAGCCTCTTGCTCGAATTATTCACGGGTTACGGATTGCCCAGCATTCGCCATAATGTATGGTGGGCGTTTTCACGAATGCGAAATGGGAATGTTCCGCTTAATTTGGGAAAGCTGTTAAACGATGTGACTGACCCCACGTTAATGTCCACAGGTCTGGAACGTCAATCGATTCGTGGCAAATGGAATTCCGGCACCAAGTCAGGATATCCTCCCCGTCCCCTAACGATCAATACGTAATTACTATAAAAACTTATAAATAGAAACAAGGCATAAAGAGTTGATTGAAAAAAAACCGAAATGAAATCGGCAGGTTTGACGGCTATTAACTTTCCCGTGAGTCTAATATTATAACGAGTAGTTACTGGGCCACTACTAACCGGTTTAGTCACTCGCTATTCATAGATTATGAAGACCTCGAGTTAATTTCAATATTGCGGCGAAATGGAGATAAGTTTTAGGACAATATTATAGAATATTTCAGTCTATTAATGAATAATTGAATTTACTGAGATGCCCATCCCAAATTTAACGAAATTTATTTTAACAGAGTAGGACGCTATTACATATAAGGCGTAGTATTTTCAAGTATTGAATTACAGGCAAATAAACTTACAGTTTAGTATTACATAGGTAAACTAGCTGAATACCGTGCTTCGCTACGGAGTACATTCAATTTAAATTCAAAGGTCAATGCATGCAATTAATGCAATATATATATATATATATATATATATATATATATATAACTCGTAACGGATATTTTTATAGACAAAATAATGTAGAAGAGTAGAATAAAATATTCAAATTAAATACAACGGTCACTGTACGAAATTAATTTGTATGCTTAATATCCATAAAACATACTAATTTGAATTAAATTCTTAAAAAACTTCCATCTCAATTAGTCTAGTGGTTAAATTTTATCTTTTACCGTATTTTAATATTTTTTGTCAATTTATTTTGTTGTTAGGCACGTGACGCAAAATTAATTTAAAGTAATGCGAAAAGAAAAGAATCCACGTGATCAGCATTTAATAAATTAAATTCTAAAAATTAATCTTTAAAAATTCACCAAAAATCAGAAAATGGAGGTAAAGATTCGAAAAAGATTTCATTTTAAAGGAATTTTTATGATCTTTCTCGCGATATAAATTTGATAACCCTCAGATTATTATTTTAAATGCAAACTTTTAAAAAGTTACAAAAACAGCTTAAAAATTTAATTTTTAAAAATCTAAGAAGAATTTTTCTAAAATCTTTCTTAGTGCACCCCTACACTATAAGAAGAATCGCCATGCAAAATTTCAGCCCTTTAGGTCAAGCGGTTTGGTCCGTCTATCAGTCAGTCAGTCAGTCACGGAACTGTTTTATATATAGTATAGATAGAGCTGTTGTGCTGGATTAAGATTTGCGTATTTTCTCTAATTTTGATTAGAGTCAGGTTTATGGCGGATGTGAAAGTTGCTCAGCATACATATGTTACTACACTTAGCTCAAGTAATACTAAAACAAACAAACACACACACACACCAAAAAAATTAGTAAATATATTATCAAGTGAAAAGTCGTTTCTTGGATAAAGTGAATTAACTGTAGTGCAGTCCTCGATTTCTAATATATTCTTCTTGTATATGACTAAACATTCTTAGGTTATTTTAATTTTTCAATGAAAATTGTAAACGATGTCCGAAAGAAGGTATTAGTGATTGATAATGAATGCCTCGCTCCGTTTCTTTGCTGAATATCAGAATATCCTTGAATGCAGAATATGATAACATTAAGAATTAAATAATTATTAATTTATTATCAACCTTTACAAATATATTCAGTTTAAAGAGTTAATATTAAAACATATTGAAGTATTTTTTCTTTACGTCAGAGCAAAGTTAAATAAAGATAGGAAATACATACGAGCTTTAAAATTACCATGCTAACAAACACAACACTGATCATAAAACCTAAATAAAGATCGAGAAAAGATGAGTACAAAACATTTTATGTTTGTGCTTTAAAATATTTCATTGTGATTTTTGTGATGTTAATTTTCCAGGAAATTATTACGGAATGGAAATAAGGTAAGAATCAACAAACAACGGTTACGGGATACTTTATAGAATAATAAAAA